>JADBJO010033108.1:10000-14942 GCA_016801955.1 Conus betulinus
TCACTAATAGATGATGGGCTGTTTAGTACACTGTTGAAATGTTCTGTCCAGCATTCCAAGATGTGTTCTTGTCAGTGATATATGTTTGCATCAGCGCTGAGCAGAGGAGATAATCCTGAAGATGTGCGTCCATAAATTTATTTCAAGCATCATGAAAATTCTTCCTATCATGCTTACTAGCATATCCTTGGCTATCGTCAGCAGTGTTGCTCGGCCATGTGTTTTGCATCCTTCGTAGAACCTCTTGAACTATTCTGATTATGTTGTTGAACGCACCTTCTTGGAGGTGGACTTGGTGCCACTGACGTCCTGTGCAGAAGATGTTTCTCACCCAGTAGCTGCTGGTTGCCATCGCGGTTGTTATCAAAGCAGTCCTTGTGTTTCTTGGCTGCTGGTCCCAGATCTCTGCAGAAGTGTTGAATTTCAGTTCTCTGAAGGTCGAGAAGCTGGCTCCCACATTCTGGTTGTCCAGAGAGGTGGATTCCAAGCAGTCTTCCAGAGTGTCTACAAACGACTGCTTGCTTCAGCTTGGTGACGTTAAGCCATCTTGGAGCCTTTTTGCCTTGTGGGCATCTCTTGGGTTGGATCCAAATGTTTAAATTGTTGTGTGTGAGACGGTGGTCAGTGCAGCATTCCACACTGCACGTGGATTTGGTGACTTACATCTTGTCTTTCCCTCTTCCTGACAGTGAGATGCATATGCTAGGAGCGGGGATGCATCCATGATGTCTTGTTACGGGTAGCGAGGCAGAGGACTGTCTTAGTGGTCAGCGATTCATGCTCAGCACAGGTGTGGAGTAGCAGGAGACCGTTGCTGTTGCAGTGGGCTCATTCAATGTGTGCCGATGACACCTTCCCACGTGTTCCTCTCAGAACCGACTCTAGCGTTACGCTCATCAAGCATAGCGAACTTGCCTGCTTTCAGAACGGCAGCAGTGCTAGGGTGAAGATCGTCATGGAATTTGTGTCCTTCACATCATCTGGGTTGGTCATGGTCGGTCCATAGGCACTCATAATTGTCAACTGCTTCTTTTCGAATGGAAGGGGAACTTCCATGGCCATCAGTCTGGCGTCCATTCCCTTTGGAGGTCCAGCTAGAGTGCCAAGAGCTGTCTTTCACTGCGAAGCCGACACCAGACTCTCGTCGCTCTTCCTTTCCTCTTCCGCTCCAAGAAAGGTATAGCCACAGCTCCTTCACAAAGTTCGCCCTGTCCTGCAAGCCAGGTCACACTCAGGGCTGCAATGTCCATGTTGTACCAAGCAAAGTCTTTTCCAGATAGAGCTGTTCTCCTCTGAGGCTTGTTTGCATCGACTCTATCCAGGAGGATAGGAACATTCCATGTGCCATGGTGAGAGGAATAATCCGTGTCTTTTTCTTCTTTGAATTTCGACCGCTGTTATAGCCCCACCCACCCACCCCCCCCTGCTCCCCCCCCAACACACACACACACACACACACACACACACACACACACACACACACCACACACACACACACACACACAACCTCCAAGCTGGTGTAGGCGGTGTAAGCTGGCTGTGGAAGAAATGGAACAAGCAATGTTTAAAACACATTTTCAAGCCACTTCCTCCTGCTATGGAGGTGAGCAGTGCTATCCAAGACAGGGCTGATCAGTCGCTCAGGCTTCTGCCCAATTCCACCGCTGCTCCAGTTCAGTGGTGAATGACCCTATGGCCTGAGCCGCCTGTGTGCAGGTTTGCGGCTACGGCTGCCAGAGTACCCATACCTGCCGCTTCTTGTTTTTCTGCCCATCTTCACGGGCTTTGGGAACGAGAAAGGGATGAAGGATGATGATGATGATGATGATGATGATGATGATGATGATGATGCTGACAGAAGTGACTTGCGCAGTGGCTTTGTTTAAAGCGAGGAGTTGCGCGATTCGCCGACCTCACTCTCTCGCCTAAAACCATCTGAGTCCAGCAGCAAGACAGGGTCAAACAGTGGATGACCATGATGATGTCTTGCGTCCCACCATGCTCTGTTGCATCAGCTTGTGACTTCCTCCGTGCAGTCCGCCAGGTCCAGTCTTCACACGCTTAGGCAGACAAGCCCTGTCTCACCGAGGGTGAGGGACCCCGTCGGCTAACCTGGATTTGCCAGCCTGCTAAAGCTGCTGCCCGGGGTATGGCCGCTGTCGCATGTTATCCACTACGGGGAGCCACAGGCGAGAGCTGAGATCCGAGTGAGGACCAAAGGTGGATGTGCAGCCCTAAGAAGGCCTTGGCAAACACAGATGCTACCTCCACCGGACACTCCATTTCTCTCTCTCTCTCTCTCCTCTCTCTCTCTCTCTCTCTCTCTCTCTCTCTTCTATCTCTCTCTCTCTCTCTCTCTCTGTCTATCTATCTATCTATCTATCTATCTATCTATCTATCTATCTATCTATCTATCTATCTTTCACACACACACACACACACACACACACACACACACACACACACACACACACATGCAGTAAATGTACACCTATCGCTCCTCTCTCTCTCTCTCTCTCTCTCTCTCTCTCTCTCTCTCTCTCTCTCTCTCTCATCTGTGTGTGTGTGTGTGTGTGTGTGTGTGTGTGTGTGTGTGTGTATGTGTGTGTGTGCGTGCGTGTGTGTGTGTGTGTGTGTGTGTGTGTGTGTGTGTGTGTGTGTGTGTGTGTGTACGTTGATTTATTAGCCATTTCATTGACTAGATATGACTAAATGCATTGATGGATGATGTCTGTGTTGTACATGTTACTGCTTGCCAGGTGCTATGCCCTCGGGAAACCATGGAAACAACAGACGTACATGGAGGCCTGGAGAAAATGTCGGAACAAGGGGGCCCAGCTGGCCAGTTTCAACACACACGAGGAGATGGAAGCTGTCATGAACACCGTGTGGAGCAGAGGACTGTTCTTTCCTGTCTACATTGGCGTCAGATCAGCACCCACCCATTTGCCTTACCTGTCAGTAATACTGCTGCTGCTGCTGCTGCTGCTGCTGCTACTACTACGACGACGACATTGACGTCGACGACGACGACACTTTTACTACTACTACTGCTACAACAACAACAACAACAACAACACAACAACTACAACAGCAACAACAACAACAACAACTACTACTACTACTACTGATGCTACTGATGTTACTGCAGTGGGCTGCTGCGGCTGCTACTCCTGCTGGTACTATTACTTCAACTACTAAGAATACTAATGATATGAGTAATAATAATGATGATAACAGTAACAGTAATGATTAAATTGATAATGATGATTATGATGATGATGATGATGATGACAATAATGATGATCATTCTCATCATCATCCTAATAATAATAATAACATCATCATCATCATCATTATCAATAATAATGATAATGATAATATAATGATGATGATAATGATAATAATAATGATGATGATGATACTACTACTACTAATGATGATGATGATGATTATAATAATAACAATGATAATAATAACAATTATTATTTATTATTATTATTATGTTACAATCTAAAAGGGAGACAAGAGAGGAGGAACTTTTGCGAAAGGTGTCACAGCAATACTGACGAGTTTCAAGCCTCCTTTTACTTATCGCTTTTAGATCTTGTTATCTTCAGTCATTGTAGTGCTATTATTGATTTATTTAAAATATTTGGAGAATGAACGTATGCCTAATTGTTCAGTTTTGTTTTCAGATCGATTGATAATGCAGTTGCAATATTCGAGATTATGTTAGAATATTCACCAGGTCTCCATAAGTTGCTAGTGCATTACCAAAGGTTCGAGAATGTTGTACAATCTGATCGAATCACATTTGCGTAAGCTTGTTGCAATTTCATTGGTTGAGCTTACCGATATGCAGATTATTCTAGAAAAGAATGATCAAGTACGTTCAAGAATATTCTTTAGATAACATATAAAAGAATGAGAGCTGTGCGACTGAGGGGAGAGAAAAATGAGAGTAGCTGAAGAGTTCTCGTCATTGTCGAGAACAGAAGCGTTTGAAACTTCGCTGAGTTTGAGTCTAGTCAATAAAAAGCCGTCATTAGGAGAATACTGGTTGCTGCATGTACGCCTGAGATCCTGTACGACTTATTGAACCCAAAGGTCAGCGGTTTATTTCTTTTTTTTTGTTTGTTTGTTCCTATATTCTTCAACGTTTGTAAATGAAAGGATCCTCTTAGTTTCAATACCGCCTGGTGTATTTTGTCGTCTGCAAGCTAAACACCTACCACAGGATCTACAACGAACTCTTACAAGCTACTGCACGTACCTTGTACTAAGGAAGTCAGCGTTTGGGAGTGTAAACAAATAATAATAATAATAATAAAATTGATGATGATGATGATGATATTAATGATAATATAAATAATAATAACAATAACAATTATCATCAAAACTTTTTTTTTTTAATGAATAATACGGATAGTTAGCACTACTTTTGGAACAGGGAAAAAAAATAACACACACACACACACGCATGAGCTCGCGCGGCTGCACACACACACACACACACACACACCACACACACACACACCACACACTCACACCACACACACACACACACGCACACGCACACACACACACACACACTTGCGCGCAAACACACACACACACACACACACACACACACACACACACACACACACGCGCGCGCGCGGGCGCGCGCGCGGGCGCGCACGCACGCACTCACACACACACAGATGTTTACCAATATCTATTTCCAAAAAATGTAACTTTATTCAGTATGCCGATATCTGTTTGTGGATGAATGTTACTTTGAAAAAGAAAACATCAAAAAGGTCTATACATTTTATTTTTTAAAAAAAGAGCATATCAATATGATTCTAGATAATATTGTTATGTTTATGTCTGAAAATGGTTTAAGCTTATCACCTCAAAAATCTCACATGATGCTCTTTGATGCAAATGGATATGT
>JADBJO010033109.1:0-14942 GCA_016801955.1 Conus betulinus
ACTGTGTTTCGATGTCCGTCTCACCGTCTTCTATCAGCTCTTGTAGTGGCTGGAACCTCTTGGAAAGGCTGATCTGGAATGCTGCTTGTGTGTCCCTGTTTCTGAGCAGTCCGACATTGTACCTTGTTCGTGTGTTGTTGGCATTGGTGAATCTCTTGAGGCGAAGTCTCACTGTTGTTAAAAGGTGGTGGTGGTCTGATGACACGTCGGCACCTCTCATCGCTCGTACATCCCGCCATGATCTCCTGAACTTGCGGCTAATGCAGATGTTGTCAATCTGGTTCTCCCTGACATGGTTCAGGGATCTCCATGTGGCCTTGTGGATGCGCTTGTGTGGGAAGATGCTTCCTCCTATCACCAGCTGGTTCAGGGCGCACATGTCTGCAAAGCGCTCACCATTCTCGTTCATCTGTCCCAGTCCATGTGTCCCCATGATGTCCTCATTACCTGTGTTGTCCATTCCAATCTTGGCATTGAAATCTCCCATCAGTATGGTTATGTCTTTGCTCCTCTTCTGTCTATCACTGTTTGCTGGTAGAAGTCATCTTTCTTCTCTTCTTCTGCATCATTGGTGGGAGCATAGCACTGGATGATGTTCAGCCTGATGTCATTCTTCTTCATGGTAAACTTGGCTGTGATGATGCGGGAGTTGACAGGTTCCCATCCGATGAGTGCCCCCTGGGCCTCAGGTGCCAGCATCAGGGCCATACCCTCAGTGTGGGGGGCTCCATCCTCTGAGTGTCCTGAGTACAGCAGCTGGTCTCCAGATGAAAGTCTCAGCTGTCCTGACTGTAGCCACCTTGTCTCACTCAGTCCTAGCACTCCGATCTTGTAGTTTTTCATCTCTCTTGCAACTTGGATGGTTTTTCCTGTTTCGTACATCGTCCTGATGTTCCATGTGACTACTCTCGTCGTTGTCCTGGGTGTTAGAAGGGGAGTCAGCCTTGCAGTTTCCTTTCGGCTTTCACTGCACCGCGTCATAAGTCTCCGGGATGGAGACCCTTCCTTGCCCAGGTGAATGTTTTGGTCATTGTCGTCGATGCTTCTGTAACCGGTCTTTTTTTTACAGGTAGGGTTGTTAGCCCTACGCAAACCCCCTTTTCCTCCAGGCAAGGTGGTCCTGCCTTAGTCGCCTCTTACGACATGCATGGCAGGGCAGTGGGTCTATTCTATGCCCAACCACAGGGCAGAGATTCCCAGGCCAGCCCAGGTGGTCTGGCTCAGGCTAGGTGGCCAAGGCAAGGGTTACCCTTCCCGACCCTGCCCTACCCTACCCTACACCATGGCCAGGGCCCAGGCCTAGGCCAGCTTAGGCCCAGGCCAGCATTGGCCAATCTGGCCCAGGCTAGGTGGCCCAGATGAGATTGACCATGCCCGACCCTCGCTGACCTTCCCTAACCCTACCCTATCCCAGGCCAAACTGGCCCAGGCCACCACCACTCTACCACGACACTACACCATCACCACACCACACCACCACCACACCACATCACCACCACTACCACCACCACACCAATACCACACCCACCACTATACCCACTACAACCACACCACACCCACAACCTCACCACAACTCCTCTACCGCCACATCACACCACCACCATACCACCACACACCTCCATCACCACCACTGCCACCACCACCACCACCACCACCACTAACACAACCACCACCACAACACCATAAACACGACCACCATACCACCAAAACACCACCCCCAGCACAATCACCACAGCACCATCAACACGACCACCACACCACCACTACCACTACCACCATCCCACTACCATTACCACCACACCCTTCCCCACCATACCACTAATACAACACAATCACAACTCTACCACCCACACCAAAGACACACACCCCCCCCCCCTGCCCCCCTTGGAATCGTTGCCTTCTCTCCCTTGGTTGGGTGTTTCCTCATCGCTAGGGTTCCATGCAGCATAGTTTTCGATTTTTTCTAGGGTTTAATGTCCTCTTCCCACTGTTTTGCGTCTTCAGTTTCCAGGGTTTGGTGTATTTTTCTTTCCCAGGACTTGGTGACTTCTTTTCTAGGTTTTAGTGTTTTCTTTCCCAGGGTTTAATGCCTGTGTCTTTCCCAGTTACAGTCTTCTTTCGTATGATTGCCATGGGACGTTCTTGTTTCCTATGGCAGTCTTCTGTTGAACAAGGATACAAAACAGTAGTCACCCGAGTGGATGGGTTCAGTGTTCTTTCCTCTTCATTGGGCTAGTGTTCATTCCTTTCATAGGGGTTGGAATCTTCACAGGAGCTTGTGTTCACACCTTTCATGGGGGGTTAGCGTCCTCTTCTTTCGCAGGGGCTAGTGTTATCTCCTTTCATACAGGCTAGCGTCCTCTTTTTTCACATGGGCTCGTGTTTTGTCCTTTCATAGATTCAGTGTACTGTTCATTCTTGGTGTGTAGTGTCCCCTTCTTTACGTTTATGCTCTTCCTTTCGCATAGATTTTATGTCCAATCTTGCTTTTTAATGACCCCTTGTGTTGTGTTCTTTCATATGGACTATTGTGTTTTATTGATGTTTCTGTCATCTTCTTTTCCATGGTCTGTTGTCCTTTCACAGGTAGAATGCCTTTCTTGCATACAGTTTAGTGTCCTCTTTACAAAGGCCTAGTGTCTTTTTTTGTGATGACTTAGTGTGTCTCCTTCTATCGAATTCAGTGTCCTTTTGTCCTCTGTATTGTTATGAGTTGTAAAGTTTAGCATTACCTTTTCACAGAGTTGTACGTGTTTCTCTTATTGGGTTCATCGTACTTTCATGGCTTTTGCATCCTCTTTCGCACGATTCAGTGCTTTTGTGATAATATGATTGGAACTATTCTTTTTACAGAGTTTTTAGATATTTTCTTTCTTACAGAATTACGTCGTCGCACGTCAACTTCTCCTTTCTGAGGGTTTAATGCATCCTTTTCTGGAACATAGTTATTCATAGGTGTTAATGTCTTCTTTCTTGATGTTTAGTTAGAATTTTCTTCCTAAGGATTTCAACACAATCTTTTTTGTGGCAGGACCAAACAGGAAGCGGTGCCAGTCTGCCAGACGACCACCAGGATCGCAGACCAGAGAGAGGGTGCGCTACTACTTGTTAAAGTAGTAAATTCGCATGTCGTAATAGTAGCAGAACTGTTACATTTTTGATTCTGTTCCCCAATTAAGTATGTACTTGGAACATCAGACATACTGTTTCGACAATAAAGATGTTAAAAGGGTGTGTAATGGATATTTATAACCATCATGGCATTGATCATTGTCCTTTTTTTTGTTTTCAGGGGCGTGTATCCCAGCAGTAGAGTACTCAGATATTTTGTCTTAATGAGTGTTTAGAAATAATTTTTGGAATTTACCACATATCCCAGCTCTCTCTAGAGATATCCTTCGTTTGTGTGGTAGACGAAATTTCTGGGACAAAAATATCTTTTTAACTGTCCATGATTTAAAGCATGATGTTCAGATTTCCGCAGAATAATACAAAATATTTTTAATAAGAATTTTACAGATGTTTAATATATTGTTCACATTTCGATGTTAAACTCTGATGGCCCTTTTCTCATAACGTTTGATTTCCCCCTCACATCTTCGCCTCTGCCGTGTGTCAAAGTTTTAAGAGTTGGTCAGGTCATGGGAACTGGCAGTGAATGGATATAGTAGCGATCTGCCCCTAGAGGGATTAAAAAATGGACGTATTCTTTGTTTTTTTTTTTTTTTCTATTTAACTTGCTTGTGCTTTCGTTTGCTTGTTGTTTTGCTTTAATTACGGTGGACCAAAGATGTATGGAACACTGATTCCACACTTCTCACTACCAAGCCCTTAAAACCACCGTACATGTCTACGTATTGGCTTTACATGCACAGACATTCACAAATTGGTAGAAAACTCTGTACGTTTCATGACTGAACATTGAGAAATAAGCGAGAGCACTGACAACAACAACAAAAAAAGTTTGTGAACATCTGGAATATGTGTATGAAGACCTGGTACGATCCAGTCTGGCATCTGTGTTCATTTTAGAATTGGTAGTATGATAAGGTCAGTTTTCATCACCTAAAAGGAGCTTGAATTGCACACCTGTTTTCTCCCTGCTAATATGTGTGATCTTGTTTTGAGACTTCTTTTAGAATTGGATGTAGATCTTCTTTTCCTAGACGGGTGGCTGGAGGGGTGTGTCATTTAACAGTGGTGTCAGTCTTCATTAATTCTGTGAGGTCTTTTGGCGGAGCTGTGAAGAATAATAACACTGCATCTTTACCTCCAAATCTGCAATTATATGATGAAAAGGAAATTTGAAAGCAGCTCATTTTTATCCGAGTCATTGCTGGTGTAATGACAATGATCAAGGCATTGACTCAGTATGGGAGAGTGTTCATTAAATGAAAATGTGTATTTAGATATGAGCCGTATGCATGGATATATCTGCAGTAATGTTCGTGTGTGTGTTCATATGTAAGTGTGTAAGTGTATAACCAGACACCTACGTTTGAACGTACACTTTTTAGCAAAGCTCAGTTTGGAATGAATGAATATAGACGTTCGTGCGTGCACATATAATATACTTGAACGTCCATTGGCTTTAACATGCACAAGCATACACAAATATGCATCCAGCACATGCCCGCAGTCACACTTACATGTCCTCACGCACAGAGAGAAGGTGCACCACTTCTTGTTAAAGTAGTTAATTCGAATATCGTAGTGGTAGCAGAACTGTTACATTCTCATTTTGTTCCCCAATTTAGTATGTACTTGGAACGTCAGTCATACTGTTTCGACAATAAAGATTGTTAAAAGGGTGTGTAACGGGTACTTATGACCATCATGGCATTTATCGTTGTCCTTTTTTTTTTATTCTCAGGGATGTGCGTCTCTACAGTGAAGATTGTCAGATTTTTTGTTTTAAAAGGGTTTTTAGAAAATATGTTTGAACAATTTTTACAAGTGCGATCCAAATGAGTTTTTGCTCCCGGAACAGGTAAGAGATAAACCCGTGAAGTTTTCTTAAATGAAAAAAAAACCCTAGAAATTTAGAAACTGCGAAAAGAAGAAGCAACGGGTCTCATTTTGTTTTTACACCATAAAGGGCGGGTCGCTTAATTAATTATGGGATCGGTCCGACTCAATTCTAGATGTTTGTTTTCATTTTGTAATTTTTTTTCCGTGGATTTTGATAGCTTTTGCTTTCAAAGGATTTAAGATCTCCATCAAAAGCGACACTGACTTTGTTTTCATTGTTAATGTTGCAGGGCTGTATAGGATGACATTCTCCAGGAATCCAGGACAACTGTCTACTACTCCACAGCAGACTACACCAAGGGGAAACAACTGCACCGCTTTATTCAAGACTTCCTGGCTGACGACAAATATGTGGTGCTTCTTTCCGGCAATCCAGGACAACTGTGCCTACTACTATACGGCCGACTACTCCAAGGGGAAACAACTGCGCCCCTTTATTCAAGGACTGAGAACTATGTGGTGCTTTTTTTTTTCGGGAATCCAGGACAACGGTCTACTACTGTACGGCAGACTACGCCAAGGGAAACAACTGCAGCGCTTTATTCAAGACTTCATGGCTGACGAGAACTGTGGTGCTGTCTGGAGGCTGTCTACACACTCTTGCACAGACTACACCGAAGAAAACGTATTGCTGCTTTACGTGAGGCTTGACAAAAGAGGACAGCTGTGTATAGCTTTACTGCTCCCTTTCTGCTCCCTTGCCTTCCCCCTGTCCTCAAAGTGATTTTTTTTCCTAGGGGAGGTTTGCAGCTGTATTCAAAAGGCCAGCTGCGTCTGACTAGATGGTTTTTTTTTCACGGGGTACTCCTGTTTTCCATCTCACCCCCTTGGTGCCAGCATGGGGCAACCCATCCTGGGGTCAGACTTTGGTTGGGTGCTATAGGCGGCTGACCATTTTCTCTCCTTATTTCCACCTACTATTCATTTCCCTGGCATTTTCCCTTTTCGCTGCTGTAAAACACCATACCTACATTCAGAGGTCTGACTTTTTTGTTTTTGACCTCTTGTTCACTTCTAAGATCCTACCTTCCCACCTCTGACCTTAACCTCTCCCTGCAGCCTGCTTCTTTACAGCAACAAGTCACGTCTGATGAACGCTTTGTGTCGAAAATTCGCTTGTCTGCTTTGTGCAGTCTGTCAAATTTGGGTTACTTTACATCTTGTTCTATGTATTAAGAAACATTAATGTTTGAGTCCTTAGTCTGTGAGTCTGCAATTTGCATACTTCTTGCCAAGGATTTTTTCTTCTCTCATGCCCCTGACTTCAAATTGTTCTTTGCACCCTGTGCTCACTTGTGGTGGTCAAGTGTTGCTTCGTTTTCTTTTGAATTCAACTGTTCATTATTGTGCTGTTTGTTTTGTTTCATTTTTCCTCCTTCGATGCTGTTGCATTTGTGTGTATCGCCTGTGTGTGTTTGTCCAGGCATATGATACATTGTTCTGCCTGGGTCGGATGGAAATTTTGTTGGCTCTTTTCAATGGTTTTATGTTCTGCAGTTGTCAACTGTTTCTGTTTACTGATTTCATGTAGTAAACAAGTTTTCAGTGCGTTTATTGCTGCTTTCTTGTCTTTAATTGGAAATGGATGGGGATCTGTCTGTTGTGTCTGTTGATTGTCAAGGCCTCAATACTTCAAAAAGAGACGTAATGTCGTATATTACCTGAAATAATAAAAAAAATATATATATATTCAGTGTACTTCCTGCAAGACATTCACTTTGAGGAAAAGATGGAAAATGATTGTTTTATCAGAATGGGGATATCAGGGTTATTTTTCTAGTTTCTCTTCAAATGCAGATGGGTAGCTATCTTCTTTAACAACAATTTTGAATTCAAAGTTAAACGTGTTAATCAAGGATGGCTTAAGTATTTATGTTATAGTTCTTGTTGAAACAGACAGTTTGCTTTTTGTTAATATACATGAGCCGAACATAGACGACCCGAAATTTTGTAATAATTTGAAATAGAAAATTGATGGGCTGGGTGTAGAGATTTTAATTTGGTCCTGGACTCTGTCAGAGACTATCATAATTATAAACATGTGAATAACCCTCAAGCAAGACATACAGCGGAAACCATGATTGAAACGTTAGCTTTGAACGATGTCTGGAGAGAGTTAAATCCAGAATGTCTCTGCTTCACCTGGAGAAGAGCTAACCCACTTCAACAGGCCAGGTTACATTTCTTTTTTATCTCGGATACAGTTGTCTCCTATGTAGAGGATGTTGACATCGAGTGTGGTTATAGAACAGATCAGTCGGTTATTTCGTTGAACTTGCAATTTTATGACAATGTTAAGTATCACACTAAATGCACTCCTCTCAAGAGATAAAAACATATTTAGAAGAAATAAAAGCTGAAATGAAAAAAAAAGTGTTAAAGAAGAATACTCAAAAATAAATATGAAAAACGCAGCTTTCATCGTAATACAGGCAGAAAATGCATAACCCCGTAAAGTTCGGTCTATTGAGCGCGCACCTGTATATAAGCCGCACCCACTAATTTTTTTTTAATCTTAACTCTTTTTTTTTCACAAATAAGCTGCACTGGTTAATAAGCCGCAGATATATACAACGAAAATAAAGTTAATAATCTTAGGATTATCACATTTATTCAGTGTTGTCATTGTCCCGTCCACTGAATCCGCTGAAGTCTTAATAATAATAATAATAATAATAATAACAATAACAATAATAATAATAATAATGGTTTCTTATATAGCGCTTAATCAAACGAATTTCTCTAAGCACATTACAAAATCATACTACATGCACCCTTCTCATATACAATAGTGCACCTTACACCCAACTACAAATACTATTATTACAATAACTGACAAATCCTAATCCTACGAGTACAACATTCACTTATTTTTCAAGTATCACTACAAAAACTAAATCCTATAACGTTCAATCATACACAACAAATACGTGTAATAGAGAACATACACATACACTATATTTGAAAAGGCCCAGACGGCTATGAGTTAGGTTGTAACCCCCCCCCCCCCCCTCCCCCCTCCACAGCATTGACTAATTATGAGAAAATAGATGGGTTTTAAGTTTAGACTTGAAAGAAGAGATAGAATCTGAATGCCTGAGAGAGTCTGGCAGTCTGTTCCACGTTGCCGGAGCCTGAAAAGAGAGAGATCTTTCACCAGTAGTAGTCCTGAAGCGAGTCATTCGTAGAAGGCGGTCATCAGCACAGGAGCGTAGTTGTCGAGAGGGGGTGTAGATTTTAAGGAAATCTGAATGATAAGAAGGTCCATTCTTGATCTGATCTGGATCTGGATTGGTACGTTGCTAACATCCATTTACTGGCATAGGCGCGACGGTGGGGGGTGCGCAACGTGATGGTATTATCGGCTTCTGGCTTTTGCCAGAGCCGACTTGAAGCTGTCGACTGACTTTTGGTGTACGATGTTATCGTCGAGGTGGTTCCACTCAGATATTGTCTTTGGGAAGTATGAGTTTCGGTACTGATCGGTGTGTGTTTCAGGAACGCAGTAGCACCTATCATTGTTTCGTATGTAGTTCTCCACTGGGTTTTGTGGCAGATACGTACTGTTGTCTCAGGTGGAGCGGATGCGTCGTCCTGGTTTCTGAGGTGTGATGAAGTCACTCGGGGTAATCGCTGGCACCAGACCCTCAACCACCCTGTAAAAGAATTCTAGACGTAGTTGGAGCCGCCGTTCTTGGAGTGTAATGAGCTCATGTTTTTCTCAACAAACCCGTTATGAAGCCTTGCGTGGTGGAACGGTAGTCCTTTGCTATGAAGCGCACTGCATTTCTTTGTCCGCGCTCCAGCATGTTGAGCTCTTGCTGCAAGTGCTTGTCCCAAATGATTGCTGCATACTCCAGGACAGGGCGTACGAGTGCGAGGTAGGCATTTCTTCGGCAGGAGGTGGGATTGTGCCTGAGATTCCGCCGGAGAAATCCTAGTGTGCTATTGGCCTTTGTGGTGGATGTGATGTGTTGAGACCACTTGAGGTTGGCGGCGAATTGGATGCCGAGGTATGGGTTATGAGGGACTTGCTGCAGGATGGTATTGTTTAGGGAGTAGAAGTAGGAGGAGGTAGAGGATTTTGCAATGCTCATGATGTAGCATTTTGAGGCATTGAACCGCATGTTCCATTTGTCTGCCCATGACTCTAGTGACTTGAGGTCCTCTTGTAGAGTGTGGTGGTCATTAAAGTCGTTGATCTCCCTGTAAATGAGGCAGTCATCTGTGAACAGGCATACCTGGGATTTGACTGCTTCTGGGAGGTCATTTATGTGGCACAGGAATAGGAGGGGGCCGAGCACGGTGCCTTGTGGGACTCCTGAATCGACAGTTGTGGCTTTGGATGTAGTGCCCTCTACCACCACTTTCATGGTTCACTCTGTTAAGAAGCAGGTAAGCCAGGTGTGAGCTTCGAAGGAAGGTGTCCTGAAACTTCACTGGCAGCAGCAGCGTGTCACCAACAGGGAAGTGTCAAGGCGCACCAGCATAAACATTGTGGCCGAGGTGAAGCAGCGCGATGGAGGTGCCTGGGACACATCCTTCGGATGGGCAAGACCAGACTCCCTCATACTGCGCTGAGATGGGCACCACCGAGGAAGAGGAAGCGAGGCAGACCACTCGGCACCTGGAGGAGGACAGTGGAGGAGGAGATGAGAGAGGCAGGCAAGACCTGGAATGAACTGAGCTGGCTTGTCCAGGACAGAGAGGGCTGGAGGGAGCTTGTTGGCACCGTATGTCTCGGGTTGCGGGATGAAGAGGATTAAGTAAGTAAGTAAGTCAGGTGTGGAGGGTGCTGGTGATGCCATAACTGGTCAACTTATGGAGGAGACGGTCGTGGGGTACTGTATCAAAGGCTTTGAGAAGTCCAAAATAGCCATATCCACTTGCTTCCCTTTGTCGAAAGAAATCAGGAGATCGTTGGTAGTGGTGAACAATTGGGTCTCGGTGGAAAAGCCTGAACGGAAGCCGTGGTTGAAATTTGTGAGTATTTTTTGTTGTTCTATGTGGGACATGATATGGAGGCAGACTATGTGTTCAAGGAGTTTACAACATACAGATGTCAGTGAGATCGGGCGGTAGTTTGATGGGGTGTGCCGGCCACTTTCTTGAAAGCACAAGATATGTTAGGCTCCGAGCCAATCTTGTGGTAGGCGGCCGGTGTGTCCAGTGAAGTCTGAAAGATTGTGGTCAGGATTGGGGCGATGTTGTCAGCCAAATTCTTAAGTATCCGTTTTTGATGTTTGTCATTTTCAAAGAGAGCGGTCTTCTTCTTCGGTATCGGAGTTGAAGAAAGAAAAGATTTCTTTTAAGTCAGGCAGCCGGTTCGTGGGCCCTATCCTGTGGCAAAATAATCCGTGTGTTTATTGTGACCACATAACAGAAGAAGAAGAAGAAGAGAAATAGTTGCGCTTCTTCCGCCATCTTGTCACTGACTTCCGCCTCGTTTTCAGTGCCGCTTTCCTCTTGAGGCAAGGTGAAGGTCACTGCTGCTCCGTCGCTTGCACTGTCGTCTGCTGCAGCACACTGTCCAGCCTTGCGAATACCATTAGTAATGGTCTGAATGCTTCAATGTGTGCGGCTTTGATTTTAAAATGTGAGCAGTTAACGCGATAGTTATGGCGAGTTACAGAGAAGCTAAGAATAGACAAGGGAGTGCTGCTCCTGGAATCGGAAAAATCCACAAATAGCCGCATCGTTGTTTAAGCCGCAGGGTTTAAGGCTGGGGAAAAAAGTCGTGGCTTATAGACCGAACTTTACGGTATATGTAAAACCACCTCCTACAGACATCCACCTTTACAAAGTGTTTGTACCAAACAACAGTTCACTATCAATGATCATCTCACTTGCCATTCATCAAACATGATGTATCTCACTGACTGCCTTAAATGTCACAATATGCAGTATGTAGGGGAACTGGGCAAAACTTTGCAGCAGAGATTCTGCAAGCACAGATCAGACATTAACATCAAAAAAACAAACACTAGTAGCAAGACATTTCAATAGTCCCAACACACGATTCAACACCTGGCATGCATTACTTCATTATAACTGTTTCTCATTTGAATTCAGTCCTCTTTCTAGATTTCTCAAACTACCCCTCAAGTTTTGCTCTTTATAGTCTCTACTTTAATTCCTTGACTTCAATTTCAAGCGGTTAACAAGATTTTCCTGTTTGTTACCCCCACCTCCACCCCCCCCCCCCCCACCACCGCGCACCTACCTGTGTGTGTGTGTGTGTGTGTGTGTGTGTGTGTGTGTGTGTGCGTGTGCGCGCGTGTGTATGTGTGTGTGTGTGTGTGTGTGTGTGTGTGTGTGTGTGTGTGTGTGTGTGTGTGTGTGTGTGTGTGACACCTATCCCCTCCCTCCATTATTGCCATTTGCCTCCAACAGTTCCAGCTTTCTTTTTCACCTCTCATATTACTTGTTCATCTTTACTCGCCATTCTGTCTACCCTCTATTTCCCTTATTTGGTCTTCCTCTTATACATATGTGCACGTGCGCACGCGCGCGCGTGCACATACAAACGCATACACACGGGCACACACCCTCTCTCTGTCCAACACACACGTACAGTCTTGTGTGCGCGCGCTCGCGCACACTCGCGCACATACACACATGCGCGCGTGCGCGCGCGCAAAAACACACACACACACACACATACACACACACATACGCGCCCCTTGACAATATTTTTTAACTTCCTAAAAGAAGTGAATTTATTTCATCGTGTGTGAATTTGGTGGTGTTAGATTTTCTATACCCAGTATTGATTTTTGCAGATTACAGTTAGTGATCTCAACGTGTTGGGGTTTTAATCCTAGGATTGGTTCTTTTAATCTTTTTTAAATGGGTTGGGTAAGTTTTTGCTTTTAATCCTTTTTTAACATACAGACCAACATAAGTTAAGGACCACACCGCAGAATGCCTTAGGTGCTTTCAAAATCAAATATCAAATAAAGTTTAGTAATTGCCAAGGTTTCTGAACGCGACAGTCGTCAGGCCTTCTCAGTAAATACTGCCAAGCATGCAACAGCTGCACTGACTCCCCTTGAGCGTACAGAAAAGTGCTCTTGTTTGGCAAAACAATCTGTTTGTCAGCAATCCGTGCACACTGACTCGAACTGTCTACAGGTGAAAATCCTGATGCACGTGACAGCATGAAGGTATGGGAGTGCGTTGTGCTCACCACAATGGCCATAAAAGCCGTCGAATACCCGTTCTGAAGCACAACACCAACATGCATCGAGACGAAAGTTGAGAAATTTCGATCATGCCCGAGCTATCGCTGGCTGCAGGACGGAGTAGGCGTCCGAGAGGTGGCCAGAAGGCTGCAAGTGTCACGCTCGGTCATCATCCGTCTGAGACAGCGCCATTAAACCACAGGCACCGTCCAGGAAACGGCCACGCCCAGGGCGTCCCAAGAAAACCACACAACGTGATGACCGGTACCTCTGCAGACAGGCCTTTCGGAGGACAACCACCGCCAATGCCTTGAGTCAGCAACTGCGTGCTGCTTCCACCAACACCACAGTAAGTGGGCAGACCACTCGGCGTCGCCTACATGTCGCCTACATACCCTGTGTACAGCCTGTACGCAGAGGCAGGTGAACCCTCACTGTCCAACCGTTGGCTGAAACTATCTTTGAACTACTATATCAGACTGTACTCTGAACCAGAAAACCCTGCCTATGACTGTGTCTTTGTCCCCAGTTTCAAAGCAAGTTCGAAAACAACCCTAACTGTATTCCGCCGTTTGGTCTTCGTATGCAGCCTCATGCGCGGAATGCAGGGCTAGACCTAGGAGTTGTGTCTGATTTTTCTAAGTTTCCAGATCAACCTCCGTGGACCTTTTTCACACCAGAGATTCGTTTTGATCTTGCAGCCTTTCGCAAAGAATCTACCAGCATACAAGGCATTGTATGCTGACCTCTGTTCGAAATTCCCATCCTATCAGAAACTTTTTCACTGACGGTTCCAAGTCTGAAGATGGAGTGGCCTGTGCAGCCTACTGCCCTGGTTCTCCTTCTCAAATACTGTTAGAACATATTCATTCAGATGCTTCTGCTTACTCTGCTTAACTTACAGCTCTGGTTCTAGCACTGAAGATAATCTCACAATCTACGAAGAGGGACTTTCTGGTTCTGTCAGATTCGCTGTCAGCTTTGGAGGCCATAGTTGGCTGCAACCTCCAGCATCCCGAACTTTTACACTTCTTTGAACTTTTTACCAAGTTGAAAGCAGATGGTTACAACATTATTCTGGCTTGGGTTCCCGGTCATGTTGGCATCGGAGGGAACGAGATGGTTGATCGTTTGGCCAAGAATGCCACCACAGAGAAATTGTCCAACATATATATCCCCTGCTCAGATCTGAAACCCAAAATTAACGAGTATTTCAGAGACCTCTGGCAGGAGGACTGGAATACACAGATGGATAACAAACTCTTTCAGATCCGTTCAAACCTAAGGAGTTTCCTCTCATCTATATCTGGTGGTCGTAAAGAAAGAAATAGTTCTGTGCCGGTTGCACACCAGCCATTCGTATTTTACCCATTCCTACCTTTTAAAGAGTGAAAAGCTCCGTGGTGCATTCCATGTCATGTGCCACTCACAATGAAACATATTCTTTTAGAGTGTTGGGACTTGCACGATGTGAAACACAAACATTTTTACAGCCGATTCCATGAAAACCTTGTTCAGAGACGTTCCGCCTGACACGATCTTTGAGTTCTTGAAAGATGTTTACATTTTTCATCGGATCTGAGATTTTACAGTGGAAAGATTTTTTAACAAACTTTTGCATGGGGTTTTCGATGTATTTTAAAGAATTGTGTGTTGCAGTCAGCTGGGCTATAAGCACACATATTTTATCTTATCTGCTGTTGACGAGACTATAATTTTAATCTTAATCTTAATCTTAACGTGTGCACATGCACACACACACGCTCACGCAGTGCACGCAGGCACACACACACGCGCGCGCGTGCGCATTCGCGCGCACGCACACACACACACGCGCGCTCGCTTGCTTACATTCACGCACATACACACATTTCTCCCTTCCCCTCACCCACTAGGTCTTCTACTTTTTATTTCCACCTCAAGGCACACCTCTAGCCCCCCACACCATCTCCATCCCTCCGCCCCCTTCCCATCTCACCCTCCGCTTTCAATTTCCTTTCTACCCCCATGTCTGTTTATTTGCCCATGACAAGGTGGAGAGGGAGGGTAATAGTAATGATAATTGTTAGTATGAATATTATGATTGATTGTTGTTTTTTTATTGTCCCTCCCCCTCCCAGCCTTTTTACCCCCCCCCCCCCCTACCCCCCCCCAATATCTATTTGGTCATGACAATGGTGGAGAGGGAGGTTAATAGTAATGATTATTGTTAGTATGTTATTATAATTGCTGTTTTTTTTTTTTTCAACTGCCTTTTTCCCCTCCCACCACATTATTTTGGCTTGGGTTCCTGGTCATGTTGGCATTGGAGGGAACGAAATGGTTGATCGTTTGGCCAAGAATGCCACCACAGAGAAATTGTCCAACATATATATCCCCTGCTCAGATCTGAAACCCAAAATTAACGAGTATGTCAGAGCCCTCTGGCAGGAGGATTGGAATACACAGACGGATGACAAACTCTTTCAGATCCGTCCAAACCTTAAGGAGTTCCTCTCATCTACGTCTGGTGGTCGTAAAGAAGAAACGGTTCTGTGCCGGCTGCACACCGGCCATTCGTATTTTACCCATTCATACCTTTTAAAGAGTGAAGAAGCTCCGTGGTGCATTCCATGTCATGTGCCACTCACAATAAAATATATTCTTTTAGAGTGTTGGGACTTGCACGATGTGAGACACAAACATTTTACAGCAGATTCCATGAAAACCTTGTTCAGAGACGTTCCG
>JADBJO010033110.1:0-14941 GCA_016801955.1 Conus betulinus
AAAAAAAAATCTGCTGATTAGGCCAAGCCAGCACTGTATAACAAATCTATGGTTTTCCAAGCGCCGGATTAAATGTCTATAAGGTGACTATCTCCCTTTAAGTCAATTTATGTTAGAAGCTTCATTGCATTTCCACTTAAATGTACACCCTGGTACCAAAACAACACATGAGGGGCAAAGAAAAAACTTTTCAAACCTGTAGTCTCACTAACTTATAAGAGGGAGTTGATTCTGTCCCTTGGGCTGTCACCTTGACTATACTGCTTTAAACATTCAGTTACTTTTTCACATGATCGCCAATTTGATAACGGCTCGGCTTGAACTTTGATATTTAAACATCTTCTATAATTTGATAACGTGGGCTTGATTTTCGTATTTTCAAATCATCAGTGTGTTTCAGTGATTTGGCCCTTATTACTTTCACTTCATGAATTATTTGACATGGCCTTTCACTATATCATTTTCGTCCGTGTTACCAATAATTCATTATAATATGACCTTAACCTCATTCCTTTTATGTCATGTATAATTACTATATATAACAGCCTTAACTTCACTATTATGATTCACCAATAATTCAATATAATAACTTTCAATTTCAATATTTTTGAATGGCAGGTGAGATGAGTGTGCCAAGTATCTGATACGAAACTTTGTCACCTGTAGTGTGAAATTGCATTAACCTACATCAACCCACATGCACCACCAGAACAGAAACGCAAAAAAGATCCATACAGAAACACAGCTTACTTGAGCAAGTCTCTGATAGGAAAAGAAAAACAGGTCTACTTGTACTAAAAGAAAGATGATCTGAGATGCAAGACAAAACCGAACAGGGAAGACACAGCTGCTCACTTTCTGGGCAAATGTAGTGTGTCAGTGTGTTGAGTGTGTCTATGTGTGGTGTTTGTGTGTGTGTGTGTTGTGTGTGTGTGTGTGAACCGTGCGTGTGCATGTGTATGTGTGATCTTTATACAGTGACTGTGATTCCGGAGAATGCCAACGAGCTGCACTCTTCAACAAGACTTATGTTCCTACTATTCCTGTGCTAAGTGAAGAAGCAATGTGGTGTCAGATAAGAAGAAAACCTAGTGAAGTCTCCGAACAGTCAGCAGGAATCCCAGCATCTACCACAGTACTGAAAACACAAAACACACAGAGACATATCTATAAATAGAATGCATATTAAATTTGTAATAAATTACATGGATGATCTGTACACCATTTGGGGTGGGTGATTCAGGTCCTCTTCACACTAACATATCATTTACTGGATACCAATGATCATATGTCACAATATATCTTGGATCTTGTCATGGGTTGTGGTTTGATTGAACAATAAAATTCATGAATAAAACTGGCAATGATTTTTCAGCGTCAAGACCACTTAACACTTATGAGAAGTGTTTTCACACCCCCTCCCGCCCCCCCAACCCACCCCCTTTTCCCTCTCTATTTTTCTCTTGAGATCACTCTTTGCAGCATTATCACATTATTGATTGTAACACAAATGTTCCATACATTGCATTGTTACAGCAGAGGTAATCAGTCTTTTCCAAGCTTCTTTGTACCTTTTCCCATACCCTTCCTATGTGATAATTTTTATAGCCTATAGCAATGAATTAAAAGCTGTAGAAAACAGATCGACGGCTTGCTTTTTTTTAGAAACTTTCTTCCACAACTAGCTTGTTTGTGACTCTTTGTCTCAGACCTCTGCTTTTGGAATTTATTTTTTATGACAAGTTTAGCATACTTACGTTTTGTTTAGTTGCATATGTCTCTGATGACCAATGATATAAATATGGTTGAGCGTTTGCGGCTTGCAAACACTTGCACACATGACTTCACTATAGCATAGGTAAATATGCTGAACATGTACATCAATACACAAGAAAATAAATGAACTCATCATCAAACAATTGTGATGTAATCCATCATGAGGTAAGGTCTATTGGATGATTACAAGCTGTGTTGCAATGGTAGACTGTAAACATATACTTCTAAAACTGTCGTCCTCTTTGATGACAAATTGTTTCGCTCCTGATAAAAGTAAAGAGTAAAACAAACCTCACACGAAGCAGATGGTACTGAAGCGTCTGGAATGTCAAGTCCAAAACAACCAAAATATGCGGTAATAAATGTGTGTGCGTGTTGTGTGTGTGGTGTGTGTGTGTGTGTGTGTGTGTGTAGATATGCCGGGAAAAAAAAATTTATACACCAAACACACACATACAATCTACTATATATATATATATATAATATATATATACAGGGCAAGGGCCCATGGAATTCAATTTTCGTGGGCACAAATTGGCTCATCTGAACAACAAAACTGAAAGTAAATAATGAAAAGATTTAAAAAAAAAAAAAAGCTTTCCTGATTCTGATAGGGTTTCTTGCAACAGCCTGTAAATGAGACTTTCAGTAGGTAGTCTTCAATCATCCGACATGTCTGTACTTTCTGCTAAAAATCTGAAAGTCACAATAAAATTTCAGGTTCCTTCAACGGTTTTCATTTTTTGAGTTCTTTAGCTCTTCCCAAACTCTCCTAATTTTCATTCAGACTATTTTCACAACCAAACTACGACCAAAAAATTCCAGTATAAACCCTTTACTCATTTTTTTCGTCAGATATTTTATGGACAAACTCACATCTGACTTGACAAGTTCACTGACGATGTTTAAAAACTGGACAACAGCCCCGCTTCTCACCCAAGGTCTGCAGTACACTAGTTCAGCACTTGCATTCTTCTAACCTGACTTCAAGAACCTTCCTCTTTGACTTTTCCCAAATTTAGAAACTTGCTCATGCCCAGCCAAAACTCTCAAAGTCTTAAGTCCTCAAAAACACCATTTCCCTTTTTCCCAAACCTTTCCCGAATGTCTGAAACTTTCGTCACACTCATCAGAACTGTACACAGTACACTACAGCAGACCAACTTCTTGGTTCTGGCAGACCACTTCAGGACAGTTCCAGCTTAACAAGCAGTGGCAGTACTTCCCTTCTCTCCTCTACATAACGGTTTTAATCATGCGCGACTAGGCTGCAGCCGAGTTCTTTTCCAGTTTCCTTGCTGTTCCGCCTGAACCGAAAACTGCTCACTCTTATCCTGCCATCAGGTTCTACTTCCTGGGGTGATGTGCATTAAAAATCAATCACATGTTTATATGATACTAGTTTTGCATAAAAAACAACACATAATAGAATGAACACACCTGACAAAATAATGAAGAACAATTAGGGCACGGAATGTTCTTATGCCAGACCCCCTCTTTGTGTAAAGGGCTGCAACAAAATGAATAAAAAAGGCATGGAATGGATATAAACAAAGTAAGCGTGAGTTTTGAAGACGGAAATCTAGTATATGGCAGAAAAAAGGCAATAATAGACCATAAACGACGCTCTTGCCACAATACGATCGATCTCCTCATCATTTAGGAAAAGCCATAGGTGACCTCAGTAGACTTACACAAGTTAAATCAAAAAAAAAAAATTAGTATCTTCAGTCTTTGTGTGTTCTGTGTGCTGAATGGGGATTTTGTATGTATACCCCTGTTTGTCTACAGTCTACTTACCCATGTCGACCAGAGCATTACACTGCTGTCCATCATCTCTGCCGGCCGCAAGTTTTCGTGGCAATAGCGTTCATAAGATAGTCACGTGAAACGCCCCACAAACACAACTAAAAACAAAACACAAAAACAGAAACAAACTACTTCGCTTTACGGAAGAGGCCGACAGATCGATGTACTGGCCCTTCCCATTCAACAGAGCCTCGCGCCAAGGGCAACCCCAGGGAACCATTTGGCGCTAGCGGTGAAGGTAGGTGCGGGCATTAGAGTACTGACCATGGTAATTATAACTTAGCCCAAACAGGGAGTTATACTACAAACGCCCCCTTTTGGCTCAGTACTATACCATGTCAGCCCATAACAGCAGCATTATAAAGGAATAGGAGAAGTAGCCGAAGCAACTACGCACTCAATTTTTCCTGTGTTACCTGTTACTGGCTCGCAATACTATAGCCGCCACAATGAAAACACCCTTAGAAGCCCTCATCCCTTGTCATGGCGATGTCCTGATAGTAAAAAGTTTATGAAATTGTTCCTCCGCACGCCAGTAGGCTTCCCTGCCAGAAGTGGCACAACGGTTACCTATTGCCATGGAGCACGTATGTTGACGTGGCCAACAGCTCTGAAAAAACCTCGTTCTCGACGGGGAAAGGGCTGGGAGGTCGTTTGTGGTCTTGGCATGGCAATTTGATTGTATAGAACATAGCCAACCCTATAAAATCGTGCGCCACCCACGCCGAGATGTCTTTCCTCTGTTGTTGGGTTGATGACAATAAGAGAGTTTCTCTGATAGAACGCCTGGGATTGGAACGACTCCAGTATTATCCTGAGACACTAGTAGGGTCATTAGTCCATGTCCCCGGGCTGCCCTATGCTCTGCCTAAGATACTCCGCATAGGGAGCGTATAACCCTCGAATCGGATAGGGCTTAGCCCGTTTACCTGCTTCTTCGCAATAAGACTCAGCGCAGGAACTTAAGCGAGAACCGAAATCCTCTTCCTGAGACCAGGCTATGTACCCGATGCGTCGACACATGCATGACCTGAATCCCACTTCGCACTCCTGTCTGAGGCCAGGGAAGAGAAGGAATGCGTGGCTCTTGAATGGAGCGAATACAAGGGAATAGCAGAGGGGCTCGAAAGGGGATTTTCCTGAAGGATTCAAATAACCAGAAAGGGTCCCACCTGGGACGCGCCATAGGGCCTGAGCTCCCGTAGCGCCACCCACCCCCACGGATAGTTCCTCAATACGGATGAAAGTTAAATTGTCGACTGATGGCGCCTAGCCCAGCACTTTCAGATGTGGTAGCCCTACGTCCATAACAGTCTATAGCCCCGAATTAAACACTAGGAGCAGACGAGCATTAATCGAGACGAATGAAGGTCTGTTAGGAAATTGCCTATCGTGGTGGATACAAGTGAAGCTTGCCTATGTGGAATTTTGAGGGGAGGAGGTAATGTTACCGTAGTTAGCCGTGCACCACGTGACCCATCTCTCTCTCGCGGTGGTCGCCAATTTGGCTGGCATAAGAAGCCAAGCGTGTAGGCGAGGCATCTGGGATTGGAGTTGGGGGGATGCCCGAGCGAGGTGTGTATGAAGTAAAAGTCCCACCAAGGGGCTACGCTGGAGAGGGGAACGTGAGTGAGGGGACCTGAGGTCCGGGGGAACCACAACTGAGACTATCGGCCACGCGACGGGGTATTTGAGAGATGGAAGTTTGGGTCCTCTCTCCACGCCTGGCCTTCCTGCTAAAACACTTTGTTAACAACATTATGGTTAAGGGGGGAAAGGCGTAATTCTATGGAGCCGTCCCGTCCAACGGGGAGGAGAGACTGCATCGCCCGGCGGACGCTCGGGGTCGGCTCGGAGTGAGAGTGACAATCACATGGGATTCGATGGTTGCGTACCGGTCGCAAATAGTCACGACCATGGGCTTGAACCAGTGTTCCCAGACGGGTGGTTTAGGTGGCGCTTTTTCATGGGCTCCACTGTGTGTGCAGAAGGTCCCCCCTGACCGCGTGACTGAAGTGTCTGCCGGATGTTGCGTGTCCCCCGCTAATGTGGTCTCGCACGGAGTGTGGCTCCCCGTGCGTGGCAGCCAGCGAATGAGGGCAAAAAACAATAACTGGTGCCCGTAGTAGAGGCCGAGTTGAGTGGAGCCCACCCCCCCCCCTTTTGTTGATGTAATGAGGCCTACGACGTGTTTGTGTCCGTGAGTAGTAGAACCAGTCGGGTAGGAGATAGATGTTGTAGGGGAGGAGTGCCAGCCTGACCGCTTCCATTCTACGTGGCTGTTGATGTGGCGCGAGCCATCTGATGCTTCCCAGCATCCCACCGAAGGTAAAACATGACTGGTCCCACCAAGTGGGCCCCCAAAAAAAAGCCGGGTTTGAAGGCGTTCTGTTGTATAGTTCGCAGGACTGTAGTATGGGAGAGAGATCGGAACGCCTTCGTGAAGAGGAAGGGTGCCAGGAGAGGCCAAAGGGGAGAGCTTTGAACTGGAACACCTCGAGCTTGCCAGACAAACCGGAGGTAACGTCTGTGCGCCGGGTGAATAAGGATCTGGAAGTACGCATCTTTCAGATCTATGGAGGTAGCCCAATCTACGTGATGGATGGAGTCTCTGATCTGGGAGGGCGTGTCCATCTTGAACTAGGTATGGTCTGAGGAACCTTGTTGAGGGGGAGAAAGGTCAAAGGATGGGCCTCCATATCCACCCGAGGGTTGGGGATCACGAACAGGTGGGAGTATAAACCCGGGGTTGGGCTGGAAAACCTTCGGGTGATGGCCCCTTTCTGAGGAGTTCGAGGACTTACTCCAGGCGAAGGGCGTCCGCCTGGGCAGGTGGGGGGGTCGCGCTGGGGGACGGAGGAGGAGAGCGCGCATGAGGGGGGAGGACGACGGTGAGCCACTGACGTAGGCGAAACCCGTCCTGAAGAACCGACACTACCCCAGGGGCTGAGGCCCATACGTCGCCACTGGCAGTGCGGCCGGGAGAGGTTGCCCCGCCAGGGGAGCGATGGTCCAGATGGGGGGAAGGGGAAGAGTGGGCCGGTGCCTTGCTGGGCAGGTTGGGCCAGCTCCATGCGCACTATAACGGGAGTGTCCTCCAGTCAACCGGCGGGGCGTGCTTGCTTGGCTGGCCAAACCAAAAATTTTGGCGAGGTTTAGGTTTAGGCCTCTGTGAGTTAGTGGCCGCTTGGGGGGCCTGGAAAAGGCGTGGCTGAGCCGGGGGGCAAAGGACGCCGCCTGCTTGCGTTCCTCGAGCGGAGAGAGACATAGCCTAGGTGGAGTGCCTCGCCAAAGAGCGAGTGATCCTGGCCCGGGACACATCGTAGGGATGCCCTGAGTGCCGGGAGAGTGAGGAGCGTGCAAGCACACCGCGTCTCTAGCACAACTAGCAGACAATTAAAATGGCTTGTTGCTGCGCTGTCCGCCGCAGCCGCCAAAGTGATGCGATATCCTGTTAACTAGGTGTCGCATAAAGGGGTCGCTGAATAAGCGAGGTCGTCGTGTGGTTCGGAGGTCCGAAGGCACATGGGACGCGCCGTCATCCCCAGGCCAGAGGCACGCCCTCTGCAAGAGCATGCTAAGGTAGGCATGCCCTGCAGTGGTGTGTAAGATGCCCATCGGGCTACTCTGCAAGTCCCATGTCCTTTAGAGCTTAAGGGCATGCCCTGCGAAGTGGGGGGGCCGGTGGGGTATCAGGCGACAATCTGATTGGGAGACTGGCCCACTCCCTGGTAGTCGACCGGATTGTCGGCAAAGAGGGGGCAACTGGGTGCTGCTTCCTGTGGGTCCCAAGTAGGGCGCCGAAGGGGGCCGCATTGGGTGCCGGGGCAAGTCTTGACACCGGCGTGGGGACGGCGTCTGCACCCCTGGCGCGTTTTGCCGGACTCTCCCACAGCGAAGTGAGTGACTGAGGTGCGACAATTCTGAGTCTGGAGAGTATTGGGCTGGGGGCAGCCCAACGATCTCAGGGAAGGCCAAGATCGGCAGAGGGAGGGGGCGTCCCTCGACACGAAGTCCGGTCGACTAAACCGTTCAATGGTGTGGATGTCATATAAGGGATGAGAAGAAGTCCTCATCGTAGTCAGTCCTCAGGCTGTGGGGAAGTCAAGTTCCTGGGAAGGGAGGTCTTCCCAGGGGGCAACTGCGCGGCGCGGGCGCGAGGGTCCCGCCCTGGGTGGGTGGTGGCGGGGGGGAGGGGGGATGGCGGGACCCTCGTGGCTCTATGCTCGGCAGAAGGGCTTGGGTGGGAGAGCCCGGACTGCCGATCGATCGCGGACAGCGCCCGAGGTGGGAGACCCAGGTCGACCCCCACAGTCTGCGAGGTTGGGTGCCACAATCGACCAAATTGTTGTTTCAGGTTGGGGTGTGTGTATTGAGCCACTGGTCCCTCTCGGGGGCATAGAGCCCACTGGTCCCCGGGGGAGATAACGGGCTGTGGGCGGCCCCAGAGTACTGTGCAGGGACTCGCGCCGGGGACCCTCCGGGGGTAACTTGGGCAGCAGGGGGGGAATAGTAATCGACCCTGGTATGTGGTTTCCCCCCGGGAGCGTGCCGGGTCCCAGTGGATGGGACAGGTTACCCGTGGTCCCGCTGGTAGATCCTCCCCCCGGAGGAACGGGACCGAGGACGTTGCCCAAATGGGGGCCCGAGTGTCGGTCGGGACCCCGAACGTCCTGAACCCCTAGGGGAACCTGCGGACGGCGACTGAGCGGGTTTGGTTGGTCGAGGCCGTCTTGTGTATGTTCACAACCGGTGGGATGCACTCGGTGTTCCCATACGCCCAGAGTTATGGACATGTGCATGGTCGTGCCAAGACGTGGCCATAAAACTGCGTCCGGAGATAACTGGACGCTCCTCGGTGCCTATGCGCAGGAAAGCTAGAAGGCAGGGTGGCTGGGGAGAAGCGGAATCCCGCTCGGATTTCTTGGCTAGACGGGTCCCTTAAGGGGGGCCTTGCCCTTAGATTTCCTGGGCAGGTTGAACGAAAGGCACTTAGAAATCGCAGCCGGTTGCCTTCTAGCTTTCGAACGCAACGGTCGTGCGTCCGTCGGTCGGGTAGAGGAGGGAGACTCCCGCGTCCCCTCCGCGGGAGGGACGTCTCCGTCTACCCGCGGCCGGCCGTTCTCCCAAGGAGAGGACGGTTCGCTCGGGGTTGGAACCAACTCGTGGGTCCTCCGGGAATGTGAGCGAACTCTGAACGTCAGAGTTATTGCTCGACCCAGCCGAGTCCTTCACCATATTGGGCGATGGCGCCGAGCGAAACCGGAGCACACGATCGTAACGGGAGACACGACGGTCGATCGAGGAGGATACCAAGTCGACCGATCGATCGTGCGCACACAATAAATAAAAATGTAAACAACGCACACAATGGAATATACAGGTAAACAAGTCCGTACAGGGACACAAAGCGCAGCAGAAATGAGCGAAACAGTGCGTGAGAAGCGACCGTGGCGTGGGCCCAAAGTGCTGAGTAACGCCACGTGTAAATACAATGACGCCGGTCGATCGCGATCGTTAAGGACACGAAGGCGAGCGAGAATTGTGACCAACTGAAAGAAAGGGGTGCAAACCAATTGAGGAAGCAAATTCAGGGCGAAAAACCACGTAAAATACCGAGGGTTAGAAGTTGGTGCACAAGAGAGGGAGACCGGCGCAAAACAAGATGGCGACGAGACCGGCTCACGATCGTCGCGCGGGAGGTTGTGAAAACCGGAGCACACGATCGTAACACGACGACGGTCGATCGAGGAGGGTATACAGGTCGATCGACCGTGCGCACACAATAGCAATATAACACAATGGAAATATAAAAGTAAACAAGCTCGCACAGTGACAGAAACGCAGTAGCGATGAACGAAACCGTGCGTGGGCAACGACAGTGGCGTGAAACCAAAGTGCTGAGTAACGCCACGTGTAACAGCAATGCCGAAGGGCGATGCGATCGCCACGCACACGACGCCGATCGAAAAAATGTGGCAATGAATGGGGTAGGGTGTAAACAATGTAGGAAGCAATTTCCGAACGACAAACCACGTGTAATTGCGTGGGCTAGAAAGCTGGTGCGACAAGGAATGGAGACTGGCGCAAAACAAGATGGCGACGAAACCGACCCGCGATCGTCGCAGATGAGATAGTGGAATCGTGATACAAGTAACGGCGAGATTAGAAATCGGAATTTTAGGGGCAAAAGGCCGTAAGGCGAGTGAGAATGCAAGGCCGATGGACAAAGGGAGGCCGAGAAAACGCGAGGGACGTGGGCGATGGAAAATGCCGATCAACCTCGAACCGGTTACGCAAATAGACAAGAACCGGGAGCACCACGATCGCGAGAAAATTTCAGCGAATAAGGTTAGAATGCTAGCCCATCCGATAACCTCACACGTCAAGATATAAGCGGAAGCCACAGATAAATGAGTACAGAGTGCAAACACAGCAATCTTTACACAAAGGCAAAGTATAGGCGAGACAGAGCACAAGACTTATCTTGCTTGGGCGACAGGCCGAAGTAGAATGACGGACAGTACACGATCTTCGGCATCTTCCGTAATCGGAAGTAGGGTGGGCGTCACGTGACTATCTTATGACTGCATTTGCCACAAAACTTCGGCCTGACAGAGCTGCAAAACTGGCACTAGCCATCCTGCTTGACTGTTCACAGACCACATTCAAAAATAAAGGGGGGGCTGAAACATCCAAGGTCAGCACCACAAGAAACATAAAGAAATGGCTTCATGCCAAATACACACAGCAGACTGGACAGCCAGTGTCCACTTTTGTTACTTTGTTTACAGTGTCACTTCCAATCTGGCAGAACAATCAAGTCAGAAAACAACGTTAAAGAATGGGCCACAAAGGCTGAGAACAAGTGGACAACAGTAAACAAAGATTGGGAAAAAAAGAAAAAAGAAAAAAAAACCAAAAAAAAAAACCGGAAGCAGCCGAGTCAAAAAGAGTGACGAAAAAGAGGAAATTATCAAAGAATTTCCAGAAGTGGGAACAAACTTGTTCTGAAAGACCCTCACGAAGGCCAACAGTTCAACAGATACATACAGTGAACAGACTTTTATGTATTCTCAAAAACACCACTGCCTTGACAGATTTGTATGTAAAGATGCAATATCAGAGAGCCGCACGATTCTGCGCCCATGTAGTTCCTCACCACATTATGCAGCCTTGATCAAAATAAAACAATCATCCTACACAATCTGTGTTTCCAGCATCCACCAACAATCTGAAAGCCAGGCGAGTTCACCTTTGAGTTCAAGGCTGTTTGTTGCTTGAAGCTGGCGTGCGTTCCTGTCTGAAGTATTCTTCTTGGGACATCTTGCAACAACTGCAACAAATATCCATGCTGACATTAACATAAAAAAAGAGAGAGGAAATGTATACGTTGACGTACTGACCTCCCCCTTCTCTTTTAGTTAGTTTTCCAGGGCTGCTGCCTTGGCTTAAGACTGTGTCAGACCAACTGACAAAGGCTAGAACACCAAGACTACATCAAAATGTTGTTATGCTCTGCATATTATGCAGGGATTTTCTTCAGTCGTCAAAAGCTCCAAGCATTACATTATCAGTCTCCAAAATCCCTCAGAGTGTGGCTGCCCACGTGGCGGGGTAATCAAAAATGGTCACACTATAATGGCCTCATCCCTTGCTGATGCATTTGTACCATAGTGTTCAAGTACTTCAGCTGTTCAGATGATCCCTGGAGTCTTTTAGCCAGGGTACGACGACCACAACAACAACAACAAGCGCTGAAAAAGTTATGTTCATATCCACAGTATCGTTCTTGCATATGCCAAGTTTCTTTTCACAAGATTGTTAATTTTTAACAGTTTGAATTTTGTCGCATTGTTTTTAGCAATGACCAATGCAACAATATTAAAATTTCTCAAAAAATTTTTTCATGGTTAATGCATTTGTTTAGGTATGTTTTAATAAGCTATTCTTCCATCCAAAAACAAAAAATATCTTAAAACATAATTTCCACACAAGAACCCTTGGATCACTGGTGATCACAAGTCATGGGAAAATCACTGCAGGGTGTAAACTGAGGAAAGACAGGATGTCAGAGTATGTGTATTCTAAGTGTATGTCCTGCAAACAGGCAAGGAGTGCCCTGAAAAGTTAATCATGCAAAAACCCAAGTATTTAGCCTTGTTTTCCCCCAAGCAAAAAGAGAAATGGAAGTTTCCTTTCTTAAGGTTGAAAACATAACACAGAGCAATACATACTTACCCCCTCATCATCTGTTTCCAGTGAAACATAAGAATGTGACGGGTTCTGTGATTTCTCCAGCAGTTCTTTGGTAAGTTGCCGATTTTAACTCCCCTTGATGGAAGAAGGGGTGCTACACAAAGGCAAACATTGCATGAGCTTTACCACAGTGGAATATCTCCTAAGTGGACAGGAGTCCTTGATAATGAACCAGATAAGATAATGTTGCTTATAGTCCAGCCGACCGCACAGGGCCATATCAGGGCTGGATAATGAACCAGTACATTTATTTAAAAACAAAAAGAAAAAAAAAAGTCATAGAAAAAAAAAAAAAAAAAGAAATTAAACTGAAAGTACTACTTTGAGTAATTCGGGGGAGGTGGGATCGACAAGAAGAAATAGTGGTCACTAAATCCCCGTTTTTTTCCCCTTATCTTTATAACTGCCTCAAGATTTAAATCTATAAATCGTGTACAAATAATATCTTGGACAACCCAGATATCAGACTACAGCATGTGCCTGGATTTGTGAATCATAGCATGTATTTGTACTTAAAATACTTTTGAAGAACAGAAACCCTTGGGAGGCTGGCTGTGCCTGGACTTCGAAAATCACTTCAAAATATGTGTAAAAAAGTTACTGATACAGATTTGAAAAGCCAATAACTATCAGTGCCCGAACTTCTGAATGACAGTACTGTGCGCATGTTTCAAGATACTGATACAGAACTGGAAACTGAAGTAGCTGCCATGGTACAATGGTGAGCGCAGGGGCTAAATGGCCAAGCTGCCGGATAAACTTCACCAGCAGGCTACAGGAGCTGCTTGGGTTGAATGTCATCCACTCTATTGGTGCATTTGGAAAGTGTTCCTTAAAATTCATTAAATCAGCTCTGTAGCAGTCTGTGCCTCCCAGGCCTGACTAAAATCCACGTATATTAAAAAAAAAAAACTGAGAATACTTTTTTATAGCGTTGTTGCCATTATTTTTCATTCATCATCGCCAACCCCAAACCCCCCTTGCCCCACCCACTTTTTTGTGTCTTTCACACCCTGATGTCTCAGTAACCAGTTTCAATTTTCCCCCTCCACCTCCACGCTTATACCAAATCGAAAGGCAAAGATTCATGAGGATGTTGATGGAGAATGTAGCGGTGATCTCAAATTTTTTTTCAGGACACAGCCATGTCCACTGAATTCATCATCACTGTTTCCCTAACCGAAACGGGAAATCAAATTTTATTTCTGCATATGCGTTTGAAGTCTGCAGTTTATGCTGATCAGAACTGCCATTGCCAGGCACGAGAGAGGTGAATGCAGCACTGTGAGGTCCACCTCTGGGGAGTGACCTGAGGGCAAATCTGACACTGAAGATGGGAGGAAGGGGGGATGGAGTTAGGCACAACAGCAGAAACTGAATAACAAAAGTTTTTTTTTAAAAGCCATGATACACAATGCGTGAAAGTTATCAAAACTACAAAATGATACTAGAGAATAGGGTGGAAAAATTAATTACTCCATACACACACACACACATTAGTAATAATAATCAAATACCTGGCTTAAAGGAAATGCAAGATCCAAAAATCATGAAATCCTTCACTAAAACACACATTGACTTTCTTGTTTCTCTAAACAGAAACATAAAAAAAAGGAGAAAAAAAAAAAAAATATGCGCAAAAAATGACAGCTTGGCAAACCACCTTCAAAACGTGTAGTAAATCCCACTTCCCTCCACCCCTACCCCTTATTCTGTATTGTCATCATAGCTCAATTGAAAGGAATGTTTTTTCGTTGGACAAAACAACTTTAGCACCTCATCGCTTCATTTCAGTATGGTAGGTGTTAACATCAACTTCTGATGCTTAACTCTAACAACTTATCAGTATGACCAAATTCTTACATCATCTTCAGGTTTACTCTAAAAACTTATCAGTATGACAGTCTTACATCATCTTCAGTTGTTACCTCTAACAACTTACCAGTATGACAGATTCTTACATCATCTTCAGGAGCTAACCTCTACACCAACTCCATCAATATGAAAGATTCTTACATCATCTTCAGTTGCTTACCTCTAACAACTTATGAGTATGACAGATTCCTTACATCATCTTCAGAGCTAACCTCTAACAACTTATCAATATGACAGACCTTACATCATCTTTCAGTGCTTACCTCTAACAACTTATCAATATGACAGACTCTTACATCATCTTCAGTGCTTACCTCTAACAACTTATCATATGAAAGATTCTTACATCCATCTTCAGTGCTTACCTCTAACAACTTATCAATATGACAGACTCTACATCATCTTCAGTGCTTAACCTCTAACAACTTACAATATGACAGACCTCTACTCATCTTCAGTGCTTACCTCTAACAACTAATCGGCTGGAGGGCGCTTCTTGGGATGTTTTTGTCAAGCCACTTTGACAAAATGCTGAAAGACGTGGCCCTGGAAAAGGTGGGGAAAGAAACAGTCAGTTCATAAAAGATTACAACTGCAAGGTCTGTGCATACCATCTCGATAACTATTATCAATGCACAACATTCTCAAAAAACTTTTGTGTCCATCGACGAATCCCTGAATAAATATTCATTTGCTTCTAACCTAACATTAATGCACACACACCCACACATAGAACACAACTTCCAAATTAATTTTTGAACGCACAAAGCTTCGATTTTCTATTTCAAATACCGTGGTTTGTTAAAAAGAGAAAAAAATGAATCGGAAAATTCTTGACTGCTGTATTATTTTCATTTCATCAAATCCCACAGTTTAAAAGAATGGCACCGACTAACATATCTACATATATGCACAATATTTCCGTCAGTAAACCTGTATACTTTACACGGCCTGTTGGTCCTTTTTCATTTTCCATTCCTGCTTGTAATTTTCAGCCACTACCAAGTCTGAAATTTTAAATCACTTATAATCTGATTTTTTTTTTACAAATTTTTTTTTTTAAACAGGTTTTATTTTCAGCAAACACCGACAAATACAATCACTACAGAACAGGAAACCAAAAGCAAAGCTTAACTGAAGTGTCACCTGCTTAGGAGGTCACACAATGAGTCGTGACTTAGATACAGTTATTATAATGAGCATAAATGAGGAAATGAAGGAC
>JADBJO010033111.1:2500-14938 GCA_016801955.1 Conus betulinus
GTGTCTGCTGCACTGTGCTGCAGACTTTGCGGCCCAGTTCTCCACTATAGGTCTATGTTCAAAGCACTGTTAGGAAAGAGGTAGTTAGTTTTAAAAAAAAAAAAAAAAAGCCTGACATGCTGCAGCTCGTTGCAGCGACAAACTTGTCCCTAAAAGTAATTGCTGTGAGAACGTGAAACCGAACTGAACGATCGTGAAGCGAACAGGAGAGGATAAGTGGTTTCTGGTTCTTCGTTTCCCCTTGCGATGAAGGTTCTTTTCTTTCCAAAATGAGTATCCAGCAATAACATTTCAGTATTCCACAAGACAAAAAGAGTACTTTTTCATAAACACTATATATGTACAAATACAAAAATTATAATGTTAATGCAAAGGGTGTTTTCTACAAGGTCCTCATACAGCAACACAAAATCATGTTTTGAATTCTTTGTTCATAGCATATGTCAGTAATATTCATATGTATGGACCCCCCCCCCCCCCCCTCCCCCCTTTATTTTTAATTTTTAAACACAGCATCTATACAGTGTATTGAAGGATCATCCATATTGATTGCTATCCCTCCAACAATAATCCTGAGTATGGTAGCCATTTCTTTTTAAAATCATAGTAACACATATTTAATACATGTACATATTTTTCCAGTGTATACCTACGGGTTAATTCAGTCAAAAATATTTCCAGTTTTGGTTTTATATGAGTCATCCTGCACTTATAAATAAAGAATTTTGCCCCATGAAATAATTAGATCAAAAGTATCTTCAGTTAGTGTTGTATCGTCTGTGCCAAATAAAATTAATTCAACATTAATGATAATCTTTCACAGTTACTGCACTTCTCTCTCTTATTTTTTTTCAAAATCTTTTCCAAAACATCTGTGAGAATGGGCAGTACCATAAATGATGTTGCACACAGTATCTCTTTCATTGCAACAAAAGTTGCATTTATCATTATCAGTTACTCCCAGTTTTTGTAATAGGATATTTGACACTAAAATTCCATGACACAGTTTCAACTGAAACCCATTAAGCTTTATTTCTTTTATTTTTATTTTTTTTTTTTTTAAACAGTCTCCCAATTAGTATATATGGCTAATCGAGTTTCCCATTTCATAAAGGCTTTTATGTCGAAATATTACATGTTTCTCTGAGAGTAAACTGTAAAAAATCTTTGTTCCTTTACGGACTCCAGATATTATTTGTACTGATTTATTATTTTCGTTACTACAGTTATTTTCGAAGATTATATTTTTTTTTTCTGGCATATTCTTTGATTGCTTGAATGCAACCAAAGTAGTTAAGATAATTTACTGTTAGACCCCACTTTCCTGAAAATTCGTCATGTTTTAAAAACTCTCCACTTTCTTTCAAAACATCTTTCACAAGGTATACATTTTTTAGGTTCCAAGTTTTCTTCTTGTTCATCATTATCATTCACGTTACACATAGCATGCACCCTGAGTGAGAAAGGGAAAGAATGAAGGAAGTAAGGAAAATGAGTGATCGATATTGAACGGTACTGACTGGATGACACGGAAACGACTGAATGAAGCGCCAGCTGGCAGCTCTTCAGTCGGCACTACCCAGGTAGGCAGCCTGTTGTGTAAACGAGTGTTGATTATAAAGCGCTTAGAGCTTGGTCTCTAGCCGAGAATAGGCGCTATATAAGTATTCATCATCATTATTGTTATTATTATTATTATTATTATTTTCCAATCTCTCCAGCCTAAGTAGAGAACTTGTCCTAAAAAGCTTTTGCTGTAAGGACATAAAACTCAACTATGTTTGACCCGAGTGAGTGTGCGCGTTCCTGGCTTTGGAAGGGAAATAAAAGGGAAGGAACTCTAGCTCATTCCCTCCGAGTTCTCTTTGGCTGGCTGTTGTCCCTGAACCTACCATCATCTGTCCGTCTTCGCCTGCTGTCCCTACCGCTCCACACCGTCACAGTTTTATTATATACCACTATCTCCGTAAATGCGGTTTGTTTTCGCATAGATCCTGGCATAGCTTTACTGTCCGAAACATTTGCAAAAAAAAAAAAAAGTCTAAAGCTTTTAAACATTTGATTTATGAAATAAAAGTCAACATCTCATTTGCAGATTTCGGGAAAAATACATAAGTAACATAAGTCATAGTAAACACTCTACTTTGGCGTAAATGATGGGATTTAGTCTCCCAATGCCACATCTAAACTCAGCATTCTTTCCATAAGTTACAACATTGTATACTAATTAATTGTGTGTGTGTGTGTGTGTGTGTGTGTGTGTGTGTGTGTGTGTGTTAGTTAGCCTAAGTGTATGTGTGCTAGTGCATTTACAACGTAAAAGAATTACAACTTATATACCAAATTGAAGTAACTACCTCACGGGACAAACGGTTCCATGTCAAGATAGCTCTTATTAAAGCTTCAAAAAGACACCAGACAGCTATTTCACAATATCTCTCATAGCTAAGAAGAAGAGAAAAAGATGCACCCCAAAGGTGCAGGTAGGACCCAGGCTGTGTATATCTTCTCTCCTTTTTTCTTGGCTATGAGAGACATTGTGAAACAGTTGTTTGGCGCCTTTTTTTAGCTTTAAAGACAGCCATCTCACTTAGCCAGTAAATGTTTCATAGCAAACTCTGATTGTCGGCCAGGAAAAGAAAGAAAAAGAAAAGGAAAGAAAAGAAAGGACTAAGAAGAAAAAGAAGTGCAAGATTAGGCCTATATGTTCTCCTGACTCGCAGTATTTTGAATAGACGAGCAGATATTGAAGTTCAAATTCTTTAAACATTCTTATAAATGGGAGGTTGTTTCATGTGAACAGGCAGTATGGTGATATTAAGGAATCGTTGATAGTGTGACAGACCTGATCTAAATCTAGTGGCAGTGTGTGTTTTTGTTTTAAGCAGCTCGCAAAACAGTTGGAATTAATCTAAACGACTTACAATGAGGGGAAAAACATTTTCTTGAAACACCATTCTTGCAGTTCTGAAGGCAAGTCCGTTAATCTCTGAATTCAAGTTGGCAACATGCACGCACATGCGAGCGCACGCTGTCTTGCGTGCACGGACGGACACACACACACACACACACACACACACACACACACACACACGCACGCACGCACGCACACGCACACACACACACACACACACACACACACACACACACACACACACACACACACACACACACACACACACACACACACACACACACACACACACACACACACACACACACACACACACACACACACACACACACACACACACACACACACACACACACACACACACACACACACACACACACACACACACACACACACAACACACACACACACAAACACACATGCTCGCGTGCAATACCCTTTGGTTTTCGTGAACATGGCCGAACCCTAAACGGCATAATGTAAAGCTAACATTTGAAACCCAATCATTTTTCTCTTAACATTTTTTTTAATCTGATCTGTTATATGGGAGTCAATATTCATGCTTTTGTTGCTAATTTAAGAGAACATTCTATACATTAACCTTAGTATTTACATAAAGAGTATGCCTTCCAAATCCTGCAGAAATCGGAACATTAAAGGTCCGGACTGTCACATTGAGGGAAACCTTACGCGCAAATATATGCATCATTTCAATGATTGTGTTACCTACTCCAGCAAACAGCAGTACATGGATTTCCAAAATGTCATCTGGAGACAACTTGATGCTGTGTTTTACAGAGGTTTGGACATTTTGGCCAGCTCATTGATCAGAAAGGACAGCAACTGTGGGATAACACCTCACCTTGCTTTACTACATGAGAACCTAAAAACACGCATTTCTGTTTTCATCAGCTAAATCAAAAAGACTTTTGTGAAGTAATAGAAGCAACATACAATTTATTTCTACACGCCATCTTGCTTTACTCCACGAGGACATAAAAACGTGTGTGTCAAACCACCACCTGCGTTTCTTTTTCTTCATTGACCAAATCAAAGGCTTCTGTGAAGTCAGAAGTGTGTGTGTGTGTGTGTGTGTGTGTGTGTGTGTGTGTGTGTGTGTGTGTAAGAAAGAAGTTGTGTGTGTGTATGTGTTTGTGTGGGAGGATTGAAAGGTTTGGAGAGAACTCTGTGTGTGTGTGTGTGTGTGTGTGTGTGTGTGTGTGTGTGTGTGTGTGTGTTCAGTTCAGTTCAGTTAGGTCCAGTGGTTTATTTTAATGTCTTTTCATCGCAAATGATATTAGACACTTATTTATTAATTTTTGTTTTCAAAACCTTCACACGCAACTTATCATCCATGTTAGAACTTTCAAACCCACATTTGATATATGCATATTTACATAAGTGAAATACTCTAGTGGTACACCAAATTGTCGATCTTTAAAAAAAAAAAAAAAAAAATTGCAACCTGTGACTGTGAAATAACCATGGCAATTTCAGGCACATATGAACCATATAAAACAGTACTGACATCGTCAAAGTTGGTCATCTCAATGTCTTTCTCCTGATAGAGTGAGGTCAACACTGAGCATTCAAACAAAAGATGATGCACAGAAATGTTTTCTCTGCAGACACAAGCAATACCATGAGAATATTTAGTGTTCCGGGCATTCAGCCTTAATTTATGAATTAATCTAACAATGTGCCTTGGGCACGATAGTAAAGTAGCCATTTGTTTTACTAAAAGTCTGCTTATGTATATACTCTTCCATAATTTGGATTAATTCACAAGAGGACAAATTTAAGGGATTCTTTACAAAAATGTTCAGCGTTTCTGTTTGTTCCTTCTTTTGCAAGACTGTCGCTATTTCATTCCACTTATTCCACACAGTGAGATGCCCTCCCCCCACCCCCCCCACACCCCCCACCCCCAATCAATTCTTATATCTAGAGTTACAAAACAATGCAGTAAATGTTTTATTTCAAAAAGCAAATCTTTTCGTGTGTGTGTGTGTGTGTGTGTGTGTGTGTGTGTGTGTGTGTGTGTGTGTGTGTGTGTGTGTGTGTGTGTGTGTGTGTGTGTGTGTGTGTGTGTGTGTGTGTGTGTGTGTGCGTGTGCGTGCGTGCGTGTGTGTGTAGAAGGCATAAGAAGGGGATGGCAAACAGGGATTACACACACATGCAAACACACTCTTCAATTGCATCAACTTACTGTACATAATCTACATTCTAGATAAATATCAGCTTTTGAAATAGCAAACCAGAATCACATATAATTTTTTTTAATAAACAAAACATAACTGGAGAAAAGAACGAGAATGAAAATAAGATTATAATGCGAAAATGGAAATAAAACACTAGAATTCATTAATTTAAAAACGCAGAACCGGTCTCTTGTTTCGCACCTTTTAAAGAACAGATTGAACTGTCCGCCAATCCTTAAGTATCAACCCAGATGCTATTGACACAGCACGGGTGTCTAGCACTACACAGGAACTCTGCATGGTGAAATGTTCAGCTCTGTGGGTTCCTATGTGCAACTTGTACAGCCCTCCATGCTTGAGTGGTACGATACCAGTAACTCTCCCTTACTATTTGACCTTTGCGGCGACCCTGAACTCTGACCTTACTGTCGCCACTACAACCATGTGGTGCGACTGTCCTCTAACTCCTTTCCTGTCTCCCCTCCTTGTCTATAGTTACTCTTAATACTATAACTACGTCATCATCATCATCATCATCACCATCATCACTATTATTATCATTTGTTTTACGATTTATTATTATTATTATTATTATTATTATTATTATTATTATTATCATTACTACTATTAATATCAATATTATTATTGTTAGGTCTTCAATTTAACGTCTATACACATTGTGATATTAGACGATTATTATTATTATTATTATTATCGTTATTATCATCATCTTTATTTTCACCTAATTGGTCTCCTTCTCAGCAGTCTCGTTTCCCTTTCTACATTCATTTTGCGCACAATTTGGGAGCTACGTGAGTTTTCGTTCTTCGTTTTCATTGTCTAGTTGCTATTGATACTACAACTGTTATCATCATAATTATTACTAAACGTACGTGGTAGTACTCCTTCTTTATCATTATTGGAAATATTCTTTTTATCATCATCATAACTAGTAGTAGTAGTAGTAGTAGTAGTATCATTACTTTTATTATTATTAATAATAATAACATTATTATCATCATCGTTGACGTCATCATCCTCATCTTTATTTAACTCGCTTTGTCTTCACTAACTAACTAACCCTGCAGCTCATTTGGATTCCACGTTCACTTCGCGCACGATCCGAAGAGCTGAGTGAGTGCTCGTTCCTTCGCATGGTCTTGACTGTAGCTTGTCTTGGCTGAAGAAGACCAAAGAGGGGGCCTTATACTTGTCATTTATTTATTTCTTTCTTCGGCGGAACAGCAATTTTTTTTTCAAGTGTGTGTCAATTTCCACCTGCAGTCACCTGACTTTGAAAGTTGAAGTCACCTCACTTTGAAATTAACGGATATATAAAAAAAAAAGTGAGCAGACGTCTGATCTTCTGATATACTTGCACGCGTATTTTATTTCAAACAAAAATATTATCTTTGTTTTCCTGTTTTGTTCATACTAATGTGACGCCTAGACATCAACTTTTGTTTTACCACCGAGTGTGATAAGTTAGATTAGACGCATACTTATAATTCCTGTTAGGCAATCAGGATTTCGAGTACAGGAGTGAATGAGTATGCAAGTAAAGATATAAGTTGTTGATAGAGTTGTGTTTGGCTTTATTTATGTGTTACCCATACCCATATTTCCCCCCCCCTCCCTCCCCCCCCCCCCCCCCCCCCCCCCCCCCCCCCCCCCTGTACCTTTAGAAGTAATCTATTAAATATATGTGCATATACTATTCATCAAAACAGGCCTATATTGTGCATTTTTAGATATGGTATTATATAAACTAACTGGCCTATCCGTGTTTTCGTAAATTCAGTATTAGGTATATCAAGGCACAAGATGATAAGCTGACTATGCTGTACACAGCGGAAATCGTGTAATGTTTATGCAAAGATTTTACTGTTTGTTTTCACTCCGTTGAAAGATCTTGTACTTTTAGGATGGTATCATTCATTTTCCGAGGAAGAATTTTTGTATCTGTTATGGGTATGATCATCTCTATTCTCCACTTTTCTATTCTCTCTTTCCACTTCTCCGCGATCTCGTATTTTTTTCTTTTCTGTGTGTGTGTGTGTGTGTGTGTGTGTGTGTGTTTGCTTAAATTGAAGTAGACAGCTGGCCGATAATAGTAGTAATTTTGTGTTTTGCATAAATTGAAGTAGACGGCTAGTCGATAATAATAGTAATGTTGTGTTTGTTTGCTTAGATTGAAGTAGATGGCTGTCGATAATAACAGTAATGTTGTGTTTGTTTGCTTAAATTGAAGTAGATGGCTAGTCAATAATAACAGTAATGTTGTGTTTGTTTGCTTAAACTGAAGTCGATGGCTAGTCGATAATAATGGTAATCATGATAGCGAACACTACCCGGTCCCCGTGCGCGGAGCTACTATCTAGGGGAAACAATTCAGTAATAGCTTAAATGTAACACAAACTGCTTCAGTTACCTCTCATAGTTCAGTCTTGACACAGCCCGAACATTCACTAGTGAAAGGAGAAAAAAGGACGAAAAGAAACTGTCTGTCTGTCTGTCTGTCTGTCTGTCTGTCTCTCTCTCTCTCTCTCTCTCTCTCTCTCTCTCTCCTCTCTCTCTCTCTCTCTCTCTCTCTCTCTCTCTGTGTATGTGTGTGTGTGTGTGTGTGTGTGTGTGTGTGTGTGTGTGTGTGCAGCGCGGAAGGCACGGAACCCACTTTTTATTCGCTGAGAGTTCGACACAACACACACAGCAAATATCATCATAAACACAATGAAAATAAATGTAGATGATGCCACTAGCTCCCTGGCCCAAAAGGGCCCAGGTCGAGTAGAGTCCTATTTTGTGACTGCATGGTACTGGGAATTTAATAAAAACTCTCCGGGGATTGCAACCTTAAGCATGGTCGGAGGGCCCGCGCAGTCAAGCGATCCACTGGGCGTGCGCGATCCAGTGACAGGTGCATCATGAGTTGACTGGAAGGCTAGTTTCTGTTGACGCTTCAAGACCTGCGATTCCATCACATCCCAGCCCCCATACGGCAGGTACGGCTCCATGTCTGATGGCGAACGCATGGATTTGAACTTGCTTGCCTCCAGAAGCGACAGTGTGGGTCTGGCACCCCAACGAACGCATGCTGAATTGACCGTTACGCTTACGTTTAAGGAGCACTTTGCGCACATAGACCCAGCCAGTGTTCCCTCTGACTATTGGGCGACATTGGAGTGACTTCCTGCCTCTGCAGGGACTTCTCCCACTGCCACCCTCTTCCTCCCTGCCACTTCGGGACGAGCGTCTTTGGGACCCCTGGAACACCCTCCCCTTTCTCCCACCCGTACTACACTCGGACGCACAAGCATCTTTCTGAATAACTGGAGAACAGACTTCGGTCTTCCACTGTTCGTGGGATGTTGTCGCTCATGCCGCGACGAGCCCTGTCTGCCCCCCTCAATTGGCTGTGTGTGTTGAGAGTGGTCCTACTGTGTCACAAAAATCGCTGTCTCTGGAGGGCAGTAGCAGTAGGTCTCGCCCCAAATAGTAACATGGACAGAGTGTTACGTCCAGTGACCGCGATGCAAAACTGACGAAACGGTCACAGACCAAACAACCACGGTCATGTGGGGTCGTGGTCGCTTGACGAACGGTTGTTCAAAACTGCTCTCTAATAGACCTGCCCCTGATCTCTACCCTCCGCTGCCTTCCCTACGCATACAACCCTTCTTCAAGACGAACGCACAATGGGACTGCCTTGCCCAGTGTGGCCTTTGTGGATGTCACAGCAGACGATGTCCTCTTTGACCGTTTTAAACCATAAGGTTGTCAAGGAATTGCCAGAGGTGGACGATTCTGGCCTGTGGCATCAAGGCAAATGGCCTGAACAAGGTCGCCTCGAAGGGTTCTTTTTTCAGATTCCATCATGCAGATCTTCGCAGGAGATCTCAGGACAATTTTCTGCTGCGGAGGACAGTGTAGCCAGGTTACTCTTCAACACCTCGCTGATCTTCAGGAACACTGACCATCCTAGGGCTGGACGGACTTCTTCCATGAGCAGCAGGCTGCAATGATGACGACCACCAACCAGTACCAGTCCCCCTTTGGGGACTGTGTTGGTCCTTTCAGTTCTCACAGGGCTGAGGCAAACAAGGGGGCTGCTTCCTACGTGTTTGTGTGGTCACTCCCGCTCACTGTTTTCCTGAAGCGGCTGGTGATTGCTACAACTTCTGAGGCTTCACCATGACTCAGGAACCGCGCAATCTCATCGTCTTTGTCAGGTCTTCGTCACCATTTTCAGCTTGACTAAAAATAGTCTCATCAAAATGGCGGTCAGATCGCGCCCTTGGGTCCCCTGCTGGGGCAGTCCATCTTCTCCAGAGACCTGCCCTCTCTTCCCAACAGTGACTGTCCTGTTGGCAAGCGGAAGCCTTGTCTGGAATGCCCTCAGTGGTCGTGTCTGGGGCTGAATACATGAACAGCGAGATCCTAGAGATGGGGCATCTCTAAATACCCATGAGCAGGGGATTATCCTCCACTGGTATGTTCCCTACATCTGTCGGAGCCCGCAACTCACGAGCAAAAGGCAGTTTCATCGGCAGGAGGTTCCAGATCTTCTCCTCAAGGATTTGTCATGGAGCCATTTCATCCCACTCGGGGATCAATTTATCACTTGTTTACCATGGGTTGCTCTGGGGTGTTGAGGTCAAATCCTAAACCTACTTTTGCTGAACCACATCCCTAGGTCAGTCAAGTCGTAGACTGACTCCTGACCATTGATCAGAGACTCCATCCAATTACGGCATTGGCCTCTCCTAGTTGAACCGAAGGACGTCTTCCCTCAGATCCTCTTTCACCTCATCTTAGTGCTGGTGGTCGAGATCCGTCTGGAACAATCCAGTTCTTCAAGTTTCTTACCCATCCCCTCCAGCCCCTCTCTCTTACCCCCCTTCCTCTTCATGGAGGATTTGGAACCCACCTTCCTGCCATAATGTTTTTCTCTCAGTCTTCGGGTTCTAACCCTCTTTCTTCTCTAGATATAATGAAGTCCGTTGATGTGATCGTTCAAGTTCCCGTGTAACGATCCATTTTAACTCTCCTCCACTTATAACTGCCCGAGAGTTGATAGTTGCACGTGCCAATTCTAAATCCCCGGATATAAAAACAAAACCACGCCAGACTGACTCCCCCACCCCGAAACATTCCGCTTTGTGTGTTAGTCACGATATGAGAAAAACACATCTAATACACACACCCATAGTCGTGCTCTCGCAACCGAAATCAATTAAAATATTTTTTAGAGAGAGCTGCGAAGAGGAGGCGGCGTGGACATCAGAAAATTTCCTGGTTTGATCGATAACAGAAAACATTCTGTCCGGTTGGTATCCCTGAAGTTTGTATTAGCCTATTAAAAATACTCATAATTTCCATTTTGAAAGCGAATTTGTTGGTATTGTCTTTTTTCTGGTTTCTCGCTCGTAATTCCATTTTGTAAACAAGTTTGTGTTGGCATTGTCTTTCACATAATTCCATTTTGTAAACGAACATGTTGGCATTGTCTCTTTCTGGTTTGTTGCTCATAATTCCATTCTGTAAGCAAATTTGTTGGCATTGTCTCTTTCTAGTTTGTTTCATCCACTGAATGGGTTTAATCTGGAAGACAGATGTTAGCGTTCGTATGGTGTGTCAAATAGAGACATACAACAGTCCATAATTTTGTGGTGTTTCTCACCACCAAGGGTTCAAAAACAGAATCCAACAGCATCCCTAAAGCAGCCAGGGAAGGGTAGTAATGAAACAAAACGAAAGTGTGGAGTGGGGAAAAAGTTGCCCGAAAAACTAAAAACAATATGCAAACAGTATAAAATGTAGGGGGCAATCTTTGAGCCTTTGCTTGAGTATCCATTCAAGGGTGCAAGGGAGATCAAAAGATATGGAACAGTCTGAGTGGTCAGCATTGCTGTTCACAATAACCCAAGCATTGTTAGCGGCTAAAAAAATTGTGCAGAACAACCTTTACCTGGATCTCCTAAGAGATACAATCTCACTGATTGACTAAACAATATAATGTTGACACAATATATATATATATAATATATATATATTATAGAGAGAGAGGAGAGAGAGAGATCGGAGAGAGAGAGAGAGAGAGATGAGAGAGAGAGAGGAGAGAGAGAGATGATTTTTTTTGCTTGTAACACTGAGAGATTTCATAACAGCATACGTTTGTTTCTTTCGTCTAGCTTATTTTGTAGTGCGACGTTTCCTCCTGCGCCAGTCGGCCAGCCCTGAACATGCTCTGTGTGGTCAGCTGGACTGTAATGATTGATAACTGAAAACCTCCTGTCCAGTTGGTCCCCCACAAGGTTGCGTTTGCCCATATGCCATTTAACGATGTGTGTGTGTGTGTGTGTGTGTGTGTGTGTGTTGTGTGTGTGTGTGTGTGTTGTGTGTGTGTGTTTTCACTAGAGAAGACAAACAAAATGAGCAGGTAACACCTTCAACTGAAATTCATCTTTATAAGGCCAAAGGATGTCGGGGTTTTTTAGGGTTTTTTTTTTTTTTTGTTTGTTTGTTTGTTTTCTAATTGGATGTACATTTAGGAATAATGCTAATGCTTGTTGTTCAGGATCAGATTTGTTTTTGCCCCAGTCTAGTGACAGCCCTGAAAAGAGGCCCTACCTACGTATTTTCGGCTGGGCTTTGATTTAACAGATTAGTAGGACCGAAAGGAAACTAAAATAAAAAAAGCAGTTCCTGATCCTCACAAAGTTTAAAAAGAATAGTCAAAAAGGAAACTTGTAAAATTAGCTCCAAAGTGTATTGTAACAAAGATATGGGAATAACATGAAATGTAGGATGGAGCGGAGGACTCGGGGGTGGCGGTGGGGGTGGCGGAGGGTCATAAGATATTCTTCATGTGACACCTTTCGCGCGCCCATTTCTTAAGCTTTCTGTGTACCCTAGCTCACAGCTGAGGCCACTGAGCACTGGTTTTTTCTTATTAAGAGCAGTGAACATTTTGTAAAAGAGGGCAGAGGCAAGCTGGGAAAAATTCCTGTTTCAACACTTTACATTCGTTAGCTTGAGTTTTTGTTATGGACGCGGATGATCTCTTGGGAATGGTGACCGTTTAACGCGGTTCAAGATGACGCATTTGTTCTTTCTTGCTCTTTCCATGATATCTTGCGTCTTTGTACTAGTCGGTGAAATTCCCCTTTGAATCGCATAGGTAAGTTCGTTATGATGAAGAAATTGGCATACAAGCCAAACTATGGCATGGGGGTGCATGCCATGGTCGCCAAGGTCGCAGTGGTCCTCAGGTCTCCGTTGGTCCCAAGGTCCATTGGTCCGGCAAGGTCAATAAATCCGAGT
>JADBJO010033112.1:0-14938 GCA_016801955.1 Conus betulinus
TAACTCTGTTTGCAATGGAAGATAGGCATTATCTTCCCTTGATTTTTTTTTCTCTTTTCTTTTTCCGGAACAGGTCTGTTTCACTGGTTTGTTCTGTAAGGCGAGTCCGTACGCGTCATCTTTTCACCAAATTTCGTTGAAATCGGTTTTGTAGGCTTGTGTGTGTGTGTGTGTGTGTGTGTGTGTGTGTGTGTGTGTGTGTGTGTGTGATGTGTGTGTGAGGTAACGGTAACGTTGTTTATACCCAGCCGACCGCAAAGGCAAAGGGCTGTATCAGGCTGTCACCGCGTTTAAGTCAACTTACCAGTTAATACTAAAAAAAAAAAAAAAAAAAAAAAAAAAAAAAAAAAAAAAAAACATTCACACAACCTTTAATACACACCTTCTAAAACACACCGGAGATTTTGTTAAAAATCTTTCCTCCGTAAAATCTTACATCAGATGAAAACTGTGTGTGTGTGTGTGTGTGTGTGTGTGTGTGTGTGTGTGTGTGAGGTAAGGTAACGTCGTTTAGAGCCCAGCCGACCGCAAAGGCAAAGGGCCGTATCAGGGCTGTCACCGCGTTTAAGTCAACTTACCAGTTAATACTAAAAAAAAAAAAAAAAAAAGAAAAAAAAAAAAAAAGAAACATCACACAACCCTTTAATACACACCTTCTAAAACACACCGGAGATTTTGTTAAATATCTTTCCCCTCCGTAAAATCTTACATCAGATGAAAACTCTGTGTGTGTGTGTGGTGTGTGTGTGTGTGTGGTGTGTGAGGGTAAGGTAACGTTGTTTATAGCCCAGTCGACCGCAAAGGGCCATATCAGGGCTGTCACCGCGTTTAAGTCAACTCACCAGTTAATACTAAAAAAAAAAAAAAAAAAAAAAAAAAAAAGAAAAATAGTCACCACAACCCTTTAATACACACCTTCTAAATTACACCGGGGATTTTTTGTTAAAAAATCTTTCCTCCGTAAAATCTTAGATCAGATGAAAAACTCTGTGTGTGGTGTGTGTGTGTGTGTGTGTGTGTGTGTGTGTGTGTGTGTGTGGTGTGACATAGACAGGAGAGAGACGAGAGAACAAGAGAGAGAGAAGAGGAGAGAGAGACAGAGAGACGAGAGAGAGAGAGAGAGAGAGAGACGAGAGAACAGAGACAAGAGAAAGAGAGAGAGAGAGAGAACAGAGAGATCAAGACCGAGGACGAACAAACAAACAATGAATAAAGAAACAAAGCAAGGGGACGCCAGTGAACACACAACCTCCTTGAAGGCAGTAATCAAGGCGACATCATCAGCGATCATTCTGAAGCAGGAAAGGACACCCGAGGAGTGAGACTACATCAGTTTGAGCGTAGAGGCCTAATTTGTAAACAGAGAGAGAGAGGAGAGGAGAGCGAGAGAGCGAGGAGAGAGAGAGAGAGCGAGAGAGAGAGAGAGGCAGACAGACAGACAGACAGACACGACAGACAGGACAGACAGACCGGGCGGACACACAGTCGAGTTTCATCCACTTAATGGATGCGTTTCTGAGAGTGTTGCTCAAATTTCTGACCACCACACTGCAGGTGCCTGTATCTCTCGGGCCTGGTTGACGCCGGGATATATTATGAAAGGAAGCGTAGAGTACAGCCCTGTCATGTAGTCTCAGACGAAATGGAAATCCGTAGCATCATCTTAATCATCCTCATTTCTCATCGATCAGCATAAAAAAAAAAGTCTCAAATTCTGTGGCCCTTCATGCCCTGCTCTCATGGTGACCTCAATTTCGATGTCCTCTCCACGTCTGTGGCCTTGGTTTGGTTCCGTCGGGGTCACCGGTATCGGCGAGTCCATGGGGGCTGTCGTTGGACGGACGTGGTGGCGCCCTCCGGAGGGAGAGCTCACTCACGCCGGCTCCGCGACTAAGCAATTATTGTCGTCAGTAGGGGGCTTAGTAGGTGGTGTCCTGCGTATGTTAGATCAGAACAGGCGCCACTGAACACCACTGAAGTGACTCGGCAGCAGTGCAGTGTCTCCTCCGGTGGGTTGCCTCTTGACGACTTGACATTGACTGCTCCCTGTGGATTGCCGGTGCCGGGGCTGCGGCGGGGGCCGACCGGGCTGTGGCTGTGGACGGGGGTCCCCCCTACTACCCCACCATTTCCTCCCCCCCCCCCCCCCCCCCCCCCCCCCCACCTGCTCTACTCCGCCTTCAGTTCGCCAACCTGACCGGCCGAAGGTGACTAATCAGGCGCTGGTAAACACAGCGTGATAATTGAATCGAGTGACGCGTTCCACGTCCCCCGGCTTTTGTCGCGGTTGAAGTGTGTGTGCACCAAGCTTCTATGAACGTTGTTGTCTTTTGAAAGGGACCCACCTTACTCAAAGACTCTCGTTACCTTCCCTCTCATATCCCCTTTTCTGACTTCCTGAGAGTCTGTCTGTCTGTATGTCTGTCTGTGTTCTTGTTACGGGGAGAGCAGAAGGCGGAGGGGCTGGGGGTGGGGGTGGAGGGTGGAAGGGGGTTAGAAGGGGGAGGCAACGTGGAATGATTTAACTGGCTCCGCGATTTACCCGATCAGTCTGATTGATCAGGCAAAAGGCTAACCGCGCAGGTATGGCATGACAGATATCAGGAGAATATAGACAAATGATAAATTATACACATACTTATACTACAGTTATTTAGAGCGTTCGCCTGGTCGTGAAGAAACAGTCTTGTGCCGTTTTGATACACCACTCCTTTTACACCCATTCTTATCTTTTAAAAGGTGAACAAGCTCCGTGGTGCATTCCATGTCATGTACCACTCACAGTGAGACATGTTCTTTCGGAGTGTTGGGACTTGCGCGATGTGAGCCATGAAACACTTTAGCAGAGTCCATGAAAACCTTGCTCGGAGATGTCCCACCTGACGTGATCTTTGATTTCTGAAAGAGATCAACATTTTTCATCTGATCTAAGATCTTACGGAAGAAAGATTTTAAATGAAGTTTCTGGAACGTTTTTAGAAGTGCAATTTAAGGAGATGTGTGACTGGCTTTGTTGTTTGTTGTTTGTTTGTTTGTGTGTTTGTATGTCTGTTTATTTTTATGACTTGTGAGTTCACTTCAACGTGGTTACAGCGTGATGTGGCCCTTTGCGGTCGGCTGGGGGCTATAAACAATACTACCTACCTACCGGTCGTGGGGTACGAAGCGCTCGTGAGGTCTGATTCTCTCTGCCCATCAGGGGTAAAACGGGTACTTGGTTCCGTTCAGAGAAGGCTGAAGGCAGCAGCAGAAGGAGTATGCCGTGCCCAAATGCAATGTGTCTCTAAGAATGCACTGCCTCTTTGGCCCTGAGGCCATGGGATTAATAACTTTATTCATCCCTACATAAATCGTGACATTATGCGATTGATGCACTATCTTGATGGAAGCAGGTTTTAAAACAAAAACCATGCTGGTAAATTACTGTACTGCTGTTAATTTCTTTCCTTTGATATGATACTGTTTGGAGTACGCCAACGATTCGCTGGACACTGACAGGCAAGGATTAATCCATCTACCCAACATAGGGAGTGGAGTTTTGTGTGTATGACCGGGTTTTTCTTTTTATCCGCAATAAAGGCAGCATACTCCAACTTCGGTGAAGGTGCATGCTATGCGAACGTGTCATCCATACCAACGGCCAAACTGGTCTTCTCTTCGAAAGTTGGTGATGGGATTTTACGTGTGTGCAAGATGTCGTGCGTGCGTTCACACACGGAAACTCGTTTTATAGTCTCATCGGAGGACTATGTGGGAAATGGACCTAGAACCAATGTTAAACTCCCGAGGGAACCCCCCCCCCCCCCCCCCCTTGTACGAAAACAGACAGGCGGAGATTCGAGCCGCAACCCAGGATCACACATATATATATATATATAATATATATATATATATACATACACATCACACACCACACACACACACACACACACACACACACCACACATACACACGTGCATACCAAGAACCTACTTCCAAAGGTCACGGGAAACTAAGACTTCTCTTTGTGAAAAAAAAAAGAAAGGAAGGAAAAAAAAGGAAAGAAAGAAAGAAGAAAGAGAGGAAAAGAAAGAATCATCACCGCCCAAAACGGTAGAACGACGAGCCAATGCCGTGGTGTGTGTGAGGTCCAACCATGGCACGTGCAACCCAGCCTAAGGTGTAAAAATCCACAGAGCGGTGAGACGGTTAAGGAGATTGCGCTCCACACGGGTGGAATCTGACAAACACACTGATGCTCACGTGCACTAGGAGTTTGGTGCGGTGAGGCGGCGGGGGTACACTGGAGATTGGGGGTGGGGTGTGTGGTGGGGGGGGTGGGGAGAGGTCAGGGAAAGGGAGTGGGGCGGGGGGGGGGGGGGGGGGGTAGGACAGGAGAGGCAAGGGCGGGGGGAGGGAGGGGTGTTTGTGAGATGTGCGTTTCAGAAGAGAGCGTTTAGTAAGTAGGGAGGAGGAGAGTAAGAAGAAGAAGAAAAGCGGGATAGAAAAAGAGAGGAAAAGACTATTTAAGGCAGACACACACAAGCAAGTAAGCACGTATGTACGCGTGTACAAGCTAGCTCGCGTTGCACGCACATACATACACGCGCGCGCGCGAGCGCACGTACACACCCACACACACACAACACACACACACTAACACACACACAACAACACCCCCATATAGGATAGACCAGAAAGATGGGACAGAATCAGACAGCGTGAAACAAAAACAGACAAACAGACAAAATCTTACACACACACACACACACACAACACACACACACCACACCCACACACACACACACAAGCACGCACGCACGCACACACGCACGCACGCACGCACGCGCGCACGCGCGCGCGCGCGCGCGCACACACACACAACACCACACACACACCGCGAGAGAAGAGAGATCAGAGTGTGTGTGTTGTATGACTACCTCTCTCTCTCTCTCTCTCTCTCTCTCCTCTGGCTGGCTCGCTCGCTCTGTCTGTAGCTGACTTTTATTTTATTCACCACGACCAGCCTGAGGCAGCTTCCAAATTGTGCTCTCATGTCTTTAATTTTGAGAACATTGCTAATCGCTCTCCAGAGAGAAAAAAAGCAAACGCCCAACATCGACAGCTAAAAAACAACCATACTACTCGTGCTTTCCTCGGAATGAAAACGGGAAGCCCATTCTGCACAGGAACTGGGACAAAGCGCAGTGGTGAAACTATGGTAGTATATTAGCGCCAGAAGCCTGTAACAGTGGGTTTTTTTTTCCTTCAGAAAAAAATGCTATTATCCTTCAAGAAAATGTGGTTATTTTATTTTACCTCGAAGACCACATCTGTTTCTCCACAATAATGTTTTCTGAGTATCACAAGTGTTTGGGTTTTTTTTTTTTCTAAGACGAAAAACAGTTATTTAATTGTGTTTTTGTTCCCCCTAAGGAATCCACAACTGTTCCTCCTACTTTGGCGAGGGAAAAAGAGTTAGTATCTTTTAAGAAAAGTCAAACGATCATAGGAAGACAGTTGTGATCTTCGGGATCCCGTGGCGAACGATGTTTCCCTCGACATGGTACCTGTTTGCTTGAGAAAACAAGAATAACAATTATCATCCCAAGAAAAATAGGAAAGAATGTGTTCGTCAAGAAATGAGTAATGATCTTCGAGAAAGAGTCATGATCCGAGAAAAAGATAGTTGCCATCTTCAGGTTAGGTAAAGAATAGCGTCGCTTCCTTGTTGAAATGACTTTTAATGCTGCCAGTAATACCAACAGTCACTACCGTTTCGTGCAGTATCCGATTACAACAGTTTGCAATTGTCTCGTAATGATTCTTGGATTAGAGAAGTAGTTTAAATCACGAAAACTTACTTGGAGAATATTTCGACAGGGTCGCCCTGTCTTCATCAGCTCACTGTTTGCTGTTGTGGCAGCGAGGCCTGGTGGGATGACTGTTGTGTGGGGTGAACGGTTGTCAGGATCGTGATTGTAGATGGGTGTTGGGGGGAGTTCAAAGCCTTGATCTCTGTTAAGGCTGGGCGCGTCTGGTCTTGATTTCGATAGCTTCTTTACTTTTCTTTTCTTTTCTGTAGATAAGATCTTGGTTTCTTGAAGGCTGAAACTGTGGCCTGTGGCCTGTAGGTGTTTCGTGTACGGCAGAAGTAGATCGGTTTTGGTGTTCCTGTAGACGGGTGGTGAGTGGTTTGCTGTCTCGCCAATGTAGGTCTGGGTACAGTCTTGACAACCTGCCCGGTACACTACACCATAATGCTTGATTCTTGGATGGTCCTGCACGGTGCTTCTCCCTGAATCAAAGACTGGATTGTTCCCCATCGCAGTGCACCCACTGTCAGGTCAGAATCTGCTTGCAAATTAAATGACCGACATCCAAGGAAAAATTCTGCATACCTGTGAATTATACAAATTATAGAGAAAAATATCTACATTCGAGTAGGGTATGGATCTTCAGGATGTTGATACGGACAATGTCAGACCAAAAACACATAACAGGTTTTAGAAAGAGAGAGAGGGTAAGTCACGGCCAAGGACATAGACAAACAAAGTACAAGATAAGTGTCTAGTTGTTGTCCCTGTACTTTGTTTGGTCTATGTTCTTGGCCGTAACTTACCCTATGTGTCCTTGGCGGTAGCTAACCCCCTCTCTTCGAAAAATTTGCGTCTCAGTCCCTCCGTTTTGAAACAAAAACAAATAATTTCTTCATTTAATCAAACTTGAGCCTGGTAAGGGGTTTTTCCTTGAAAGAAAAACCAGCTACTGTTGGTCTTTTTTTTTTTTTAGACGCTAGCATGTTGCTATAGATAGAGGGACGGCTGTCGGTCAGATCGTCAGCAGTCTTCTTTCCACGAATACATTCACATGTGCAATTAGAAAGACAGAAAGATCGATGGAGGAAAAAAAGAAAGAAAGAAAAGAAAACGAGACTGGTGGGCTCATGGACATGAAACGACTGCATGGACCAACCACTGAACTCATCAAGGGGAAAAATACATGGAAGGGAAGTGACTAGGGTTATAGGATGGCGGACGGGGGGGGTGGGGGGGGGGGTGGAGGGGTGTGGAAGAGGGGGTGGGGGAGGGGGTGGGGTGGCTCCAGAAAAGGAAAAAAGACGCCAAGAAGAATGTGTAATACCTGAACAACGAAGAGAGCAGACAAGGAAGGACACATTATGAAAAGAGGAATGGGACTTATTTTAATCGAAGGGGGCGGGACAAGGGGGACAATATGGGGGGGGGGGAATGGGGGCGCGGGGCGAGGGGATGGGGGGGGGGGGGGGTGAGGGGACGGGGGGGGCAGGGGGGGGGGGGTAGGGGGGGGGGGGGGGGAGGGGGGATACGGGGGAGAGAGAGAGGGGAGATTCGGGGAGAGAGGGGGGGGGAGGACGAGGGGAGAGAAGTGGAGAGGGGAGCGAAAGAAGGGGGAGGTTGAGGAGGGAGGAGAGTGAGGAGGCGGAGAGGAGAGGGGTGAGAGAGGAGCCGAGGGAGAAGGGAGGAGAGAGAGCGGAGAGGGGGAGAGAGACAGGAGAAGAGACGGAGACAGACAGGAGAGAGAGGAGAGGGAGAGGAGAGGACAGGACACAACAGACAGACCAGACAGACAGACAGAGGAAGACCGAGACCGAGACAGAGAGACAGAGACAGAGATAAAGAGACAGACGAGATGAGAGGAGAGGAGAATGCGATGGAGAAGGGAGAGAGGTCGAGTAAGAAGAGAGGAGAGAGGAGAGAGGGGAGGAGGGAGAGCGAGCGGAGAACGGAGGGAGAGAGAAACATACAAGAAGTGTGTGACCAGCGAGGAGCGGTGAATTACGTGACGGGAATCTCTAAACAAGCACACAAGCCAACAGAAACAAGCACACTGCCAAGGGGGAAAAAAAACGCACACACACACATGCAGGGGATCTGACCGTTCAGAACGGAAAATCAGACACGGCATGTGAGGGGCTTTTAGCTTCTGAATTATCTCCAACCGTGGGGAAGTACCTGGGATGCAGTACTGGGACAACAGAGTACGCTGGACAGATTTTTAGGTTAAAAAACTGCTTGACGTTTTTACAACGACGCGCACACGTTACACACACACACCCACACAAACACAAACCACAACACAAAAACACAACACACATACACACCAAACACACACAACACACAACACAAACATCACACACACACACATGGCGCGCGCACGACACGAACGAAATACTAACGCAAAGCACGCACGCCGCACACACACACACACACCCACACACACGCACACCGCACACAAGCACACCACGCACGGCACGCGCACGCACGAAACGAAACGCAATTCAACACTAACCGCACGCAAGACAGTGCACAAACACACACACAAACACACACAACACACACACAACCACGCAAGCACGGCACTGCACGCACCGCACCGCACTGCACGCACGCACGATGTGTACGAATGCACCCACCGCACGCACACACATGCACGCACGTAAGCAAGTAACATTAACCGCGATAAATACGCAAGTACGGCACCACACGCACCCCCAGACACACAAGAACACACGCACGCACGCACGCGCGCACACGCGCACACTCACAGAGATATAGATGTTTGAAGAAACAAGACAATAAAAGCAACGGATGATTGACAGCGAAAAAATACCATTGAATATGAAAGACGAACGGGAGATCACTTTTGCCATAGTTTTTTGGTCCCAAAGTTGGTTTCCCTTTATCACTTCGGCAGCAGCAAAATTGAAGAAAAAGAAACATTTTTTGTTTATGTCATTTTACACCCAAAATTCTCAAAGAACAAACGACAAACAACCCCGCTTACAAATCTGCCATGGTTTGTACATGTCGGAAGCATCACGAAACGTGAGTTTTTTGATTTGGAACTTTTTAAAGAAGAAAGAGCCGAAAGAGGCAACTCGACTGGCGTGGGGTTTTTTTTTTTTTGTTCTCTTTTTTTCTTTTTTTTTTCGTTTTTTTTTTTTTTTCTTTTTTTTTTTGAGAGAGGAGAGATGAGAGAGGAGACGAGAGAGAGAGAGGAGAGAGAGGGAGGGGAGGCAGCAATTAGGGGCGGGGGATTTGTGGGGGAGGAGATGGCATTAACAAAGCAAGCACTTTGCGCACCAATTATTCCAAATCCACCGATTGCGAGTATTGCTCATGATGCCCGAGGCCTTCAGGTTTGAGGCCGTATGAACGTTCTAACTTTTTTTTTTTATTTTTTTTCTTTTTTGGGGTCAACTCTTCTTCTTGGGCTTGTGTTGAACCTTCTTCTTCTTCTTCTGCTTTCTCTCTTCTTCTTCGGGCTTCAGTTGCCAGGCCTTCTTTTTGTCGACCTGTTGCTTGCATTGTGTCTGTTTTCTACCTTCTTTTCTTTGTTCTTTTCTTTCCTGGCTTTGTTCTCTTATTGTTCTTGTTCGATGTCGGTGGCGTCTGTCTGTCGGGCTGTCGTCTTCTTCTTCTTCTTCTTCTTTCGTTTTCTCCTTTCTTTCTCTTCTCTCTTTGTTTCCTCTCCTTTTTTTCTTCTTGTGGTGTTTTTTTCCTCCTCTTTCCTCTGGTCCATTTCTGCTTCTTCTTCTTCTTCTCTGTAGGTGTCTTCTCCTTGTCGTCGTCTCCTCCTCTTCGTCCTGCTCGGTGCTCCTTCTCCTCCTTCTTATCGGCCTCCTCCTCCTCACCAGCTTTCTCCTCCATCGCCGCTTCTTCTCTTTCTCCTTCGTCGTCTTCTCATCCTGCTATGATGCCTCCTACTTCCTCCTTCTTCTTCTTCTGCGTCTTCTTCTCTCATCTGCTGCTATCCTCTCTCCTCCGCCTCCCTCCTCCTCATTTCCCTTCTCACGCCCTCCGTGGGCTAATCCTCCTCGCCATCTCCTCCTCCTTCATCCTTCTCTTCTTCTGTCTTCGGTTCGTGTCTTCGTCGCTTATCTCCTTGCTCTTCCTCCCTGGATTCTACCTCTGGCTTCGTGGCTTCTGCTTCCTTCCTGATCCTGGGCCGTTCATCATTATCATATCATCTTGGTTAATATTTTCATCGATTCACGATTGTCATCCGACTTGTTTTCTTTCATTTATATGTCATTATTGTTGTTTTGGTCAGTGTTGTCATCATCTCAAGTAGTTGGAAGATAATCATCATCAATCATCATATCACTATTATCTTTCATCGTTGTTGACATGTCGTTATTGTTCTTGCTGAGTTGGGTTGGTGCATGTCTGTCGTTCGATCATCTCAGCATGCATCATCGTCGTGTTACTCATTGTTGTTACTAGCCTGGTCTTTTGGATTTTAACCATTCTTCCCTGAATGCTGATCATTTCTGCATCATAATGTGCTGATTATTATTGTTGATCCTCATTAACATTTTTGTCATGATCCCATTCATCATCATTTTCTTGTTGTTAATATTGTTAATATCAAATATTGTTATATCACCTCGTCATCAATATTTTTTTAAATTATTATTTATCATTATCCCCCTTATCATTTTTTTTTTCAACCCCTCATCATATCAGCATCATCATTATGTGCCCCCCCCCCCCATCATCATCATCATCCTCATCCATCCAACTCAACCACATCATCATCATCATCTCACCACATCATCAATCATCGTCCATCACATTTGTTATTATTATCTTATCATCGTCGCCCATGAATTATCATCCATGCATCATCAATTTTATTATTATACTTACCCAATCCCCACATCATCACCCATACCTCCATCTTCTTCCTTACCATAGCATTACTATCTTGTCTTTTGGAGTTGTGTGTCATCACGTCATCACCATCATCATCATTAAAACCATAGCAGTCATTAATCTCACATCATTATTTCATCATCAGCATCTCATTACTAGTTTATCCTGATCACATCATCCCCATCACACTTCTCCCCCCTCCCCCCCCCCCCTCCTCACCCCCAATGCACCCCACCCCCATTCACCCCCACCCCCCCCCCACCCAACACCCCCACCCCACACCTCCACCCCCCCCCCCCCCGCCCCCACCCCCCTTCCCCACCCCCACCCCCCCAACGTTCCCCTCTTTCCCCCCAACCCCCCCCCCCCCCCACCCCCCCCCCCCCCCCCCCCCCCCCCCCCCCCCCCCCCACCCCCCCCCCCGTCCCCCCCCCCACCCCCCCCCCCCCCCCCCCCCCCCCCCCCCCTCACCTCACCCCCCCCCCCACCCCCACCACCCCCCCCCCCCCCCCCCCCCCCACACCACCCCCACCACCCCCCACCCACCCCCCACCCCCCCCCCTCCCCACCCCACCCCACCCACTTCACCCCAACCCTCACCCCTCTCCACCCCGTGTCCTGCCCAAGCCCACCATCCAATCACCCAGCTAAGCGTGTCCGTTGTCTTGTGCAGATCTGCTGAGGTCGCTGACGGTGAGAGGGGGGGGGAGTGGAGGTCCCCATGGAAGTGATGGCCTCTGGCGCAGCGCGGGGATGTTTTTGCGTGTGGGAGTCAAGCCTTGCTCCATCACCGGCGTGGACGGCCTTCCCCCTTGCCATGGGGTCAGTTGCCTCGAGCGAGACAGAGAGAGCGAGAGACGAGAGAGAGAGAGAGAGAGGAGAGTGAGAGAGAGGAGCGGAGAGAGAGAGAGATGGGTGTGAGAGAGAGAGAGGAGGACAGACAGACAGAGAGAGAGAGAGAGAGCCCGACAGACACAGGATGAGAATAGCCAGACAGAACAGAAACAAACAGAGACAAGGAGAGAGAGAGAGAGAGAGAGAGAGAGAGAGAGAGAGAGAGAGCGTCTTTCTCTCCTACCAATTAGATGATATATATGTCAGAGGAAGACCAATCAAGGCAAAAGGGGACAAGGATGAAATACATAACAGACATAGTATATCCATAACTTTACATAGATAAATTGAAGAAAGAAAAAAAAAGAAAGAACGAAGAAAGAAAAAGAGAAAAAGAGGAAAAGCAAACCCCGGCGTCCTCCACACACACACACACACACCACACACCACACACACACACCACACACCACACACACACACACACACACAGAGTCTCTCCATGTCACAGATTTTACAGGTATATGTTGGCAGTAATTATGGGCAGCTAGAGGAAAGGAGCTGCAACAATCTTCATACACTGAAACAGGTGGTTAGACACAGGGTGGTAGACACAGGGTGGTAGAAGAGACAGGGTTGGTAGAGATATATAGGTGGTAGACACAGGGTGGTATAGAGACAGTCCAGAGGTAGAGACAGGGTGGCAGAGACAAGGGTGGTAGAGACAGGGTGGTAGAACACCAGGGTTGCAAGAGACAGGGGGTAGACACAGAGGGTGGTAGAGACAGGTGGTAGAGACAAGGGTTGTAGCAAAGACAGGGTGGCAGAGACAGGGTGCCAGACAACGGTGGTAGAGACAGGGTGCACACAAAGCAGAGAAGGGTGGTAGAGACTCCACAGTGAAGAGAGGAGAGGTGGTAGTGACAGGGTGGCAGAGATAGGGTGGTAGAGACGGTGTGGTAGAGACAGGGTGGTATAGACACAGGGTGGCAGAGATAGGGTGGTAGAGACAGGGTGGGTAGAGACAGGGTGGTAGTCTCCTGATGGTAGTCACCCCACCCCACCTGACCTTGGTCCCCACCGAAATAGTTAATCGAGAGTTCCCAAGGGGCAAAAAAAGCAAACAACCGACATTTGCCAAAGTTCCCAAGGACAGTTAAAGGGCGAACCACCAACAGAGACCACGAAATTGGTGCATTGATATGATTTGAACAGGTTGAGTCACTTGGTGATTGGTGGGCGTATTATTGTCGGTTAGCACCTGTATTTGACAGCTTATCTGTACCTCGTACAGTCCGCGATGTCCTTGTGTATCTGTCCTGTTACCAGTGGTACCACTTTGGGGCGATGGTATCCGTATCGTGTACTGTCAAGGGTATCTGTACTGTCAGGGGGTAATCTGTACTGTCAAGGGTATCTGTACTGTCAGGGGTATTTGTACTGTCCAGGGTATCTGTACTGTCAAGGGGTATCTGTACTGTCAGGGGTATCTGTACTGTCAGGGGTATCTGTACTGTCAAGGGTATCTGTACTGTCAGGGGTATCTGTACTGTCAAGGGTAGTATCTGTACTGTCAGGGGTATCTGTACTGTCAAGGGTATCTGTACTGTCAGGGTATCTGTACTGTCACGTCAGTGTGCTGCCGGAAGCAACTGTACTGTCAATGGTGTATTGTCGCCAGTGGAATCTGTACTCTCAGGGGTGTACTGTCCGTGATATGTGTAACCGTAAAATGTACACTGGTGGTGGTATTTGTACTGTCAACGGTGTACTGTCAGTGGTATCTGTACTGTCAGCGGCGTACTGTCAACAGTATCTGTACAGTCAACGGTATGCTGTCAACGGTGTCGGTACTGTTGCGCGGGTACTACCAGTGATATCTGTACTGGTCAGCGATATACTGTCAGTGATATCTGTAATGTCAGCGGTGTACTGTCGACAATATCTGTACTGTCGTCGGTGTGCGAGTCAGTTATATCTGTACTGACATCGTGTACTGTTACTGGTAGTGGTATCTGCACTGTCAATTGTATACTGTGAATGGTACCTTTAATGTCAGCAGTGTACTGTTAGTGGTATCTGTACTGTCAGCGGTGTACTGTCAGTGATATCTGTGGTGTCATCTTTGTCCTGTCAGTAGTATCTGTACAGTCAGCGGTGTACTATCAGTGGGTGTACTGTCATCGTGTACTGTCAGTGGTATCTGTACTGTCAGCGGGGTACTGTCAATGATATATATATACTGTCACCTTTGTACTGTCAGTAGTATCTGTACAGTCAGCTGTGTGTACTGTTAGTGGTATCTGTACTGACAGTGGTGTACTGTCAGCGGTATCTGTGCTGCCAGCTGTGTACTGTTAGTGGTATCTGTACTGTTCAGCTGTGTACTGTGCTAGCTGGTATCTGTACTGTCAGCTGTGTACTGTTAGTGGTATCTGTGCTGTCAGCTGTGTCTGTGTACTGTAGTGGTATCTGTGCTGTCAGCTGTGTACTGTTAGTGGTATCTGTAACTGTACAGCTAGTGTACTGTTAGTGGTACTACTGTTGTGTATCTGTGCTGTCAGCTGTGTACTGTTAGTGGTATCTGTGCTGTCAGCTGTGCTGTGCTGTCACTGTGTACGTGTTAGTGGTATCTGTGCCGTCAGCTGTGTACTGTTAGTGGTATCTGTGCTGTCCAGCTGTGTACTGTTAGTGGTATCTGTACTGTCAGCTGTATACTGTTAGTGGTATCTGTGCTGTCAGCTGTGTACTGTTAGTGGTATCTGTGCTGTCAGCTGTGTACTGTTAGTGGTATCTGTGCCGTCAGCTGTGTACTGTTAGTAGGGTATCTGTGCTGTCAGCTGTGTACTGTTAGTGGTATCTGTGCCGTCAGCTGTGTACTGTTAGTGGTATCTGTACTGACAGTGGGTGTACTGTTAGTGGTATCTGTGCTGTCAGCTGTGTACTGTCAGCTGTGTACTGTTAGTGGTATCTGTGCTGTCAGCTGTGTACTGTTAGTGGTATCTGTACTGTCAGCTGTGTACTGTTAGTGGTATCTGTACTGTCAGCTGTGTACAGTTCAGCGGTATCTGTACCGTCACTGTGTACTGTTAGTAGTATCAGTACTGTCAACGGCTGTATCTGTCGATCGGTATCAGTACATCAGGCTGATTACTGTCAGCGGTATCTGTCTGTCAAACGTGAAATCGTCGACGCACCGTCGGCACTATCTGTACTTTCACGGTGGGTCAGCGGTGGACCTGTCTGTGGTATCTATACACTGTCATGGTTTTTTACCTTTACCACATTTTGAAAATGCAGTTCAGTGTTACTCTGCATCCCAGCATTATCTCTGGTATCCTGCACTGCTACGGCGGACAGGTTGTGGGGGGGGGGGGGGGGGGTGGGGTGGGGTGGGTGAGGAAGGGCTGGGGGGGGGGGGGGGGGGG
>JADBJO010033113.1:0-14935 GCA_016801955.1 Conus betulinus
TCAGAGGAACACCAATAAAAAAAAAAACCAACTGACTGGAGCTGGTGGTTTAGAGTCTCAGCTTTCTTGTTTGGCCTGAGACTAGGATTAAGCGAGATGACTCCATGGTGCTTGACTTGAAATTGTTTGATATAAGATCAGAAACATTTGAACTTGATGACTTAGACTTGGATTCATCCCCACTCAGGATACTGTTCACCATGGCTCCAGCCACTTTCGCCACGTTTTTAACTGGGCTTCACATTAGGTCATGCGCAAGTTTTCAACTCCCAGCTCTACTCTGTCTTTCTTCATCCACTTCTTGTGTGCTTGTTTTCTTGGATTAACCAAAAGCCCTTGTTCCACAGTTAAGAATTATTTACTTATGAAAGTTTATGAGGGTGTAGCCTGAGCAGCTTTCTGAGTTGTGGTTCTGAATAAGATCCAGAATTTCTCCATCACAGCTGTGTTCTTCATATCCCTCTATTTTTGCAGCAAGGTAAATGACCTCTTCCCATAGCCCACTCTAGTCTTCTTTCTCACATATGGCAATGAACTTTACCACCTGTTTCTTATGCTGTGCAATAATGCTGAATCCTGCATACATAATGTTGGGATTTGAGAGGCTTGGGATGTTTTGGGGATGTTTTCCGCTATGGTTATGAGCTGAAGGCTGTTGGTAGCAGTCAGGTCCTGAACGTTGGTTCTCCATTTGCAGGTTTCATTATCAACAGTCTGCTCCAGACCTGACTGTTCATACTGTCACTAGTGGTCAGACATCTTCTGGTGAAGATCCATGCAGGGGGGTCTGGGGGTTTCAGGGTCCTTGTCTGGAAGTTCAGATCTCTGCCTATCAGAATACAAGCATAGGGGATTCCTGAAGCTCTGGTGATTGGTATCTAACAATGGAGAAGCCTGTCTTCATCTATGACTTGGCAATGAGAACACAGGTAGAGTGATCACCTTTCTCAGACTTGCAGCTTGGCCCAATTGATCTCACGATGTCATAATCAGTCCGAAGTTCAGATACCGATGAGCTGTCTGACAGTGACAAACACTCTGCTGGCCCTCTCCATTTCTGTCTTTCCAATAGACTTTGACTGCATCTTTGAGACCAGCTGGGAAATCTCCAAGCCACTGACACTTGGACCTTTCCACGATTCAGCGCCAAAAATGACATCAGTTTTTGGTGCAGTCCAACATGTAACAAATTCAGTTTTCTTGCTGTTCATGGTGCAAAAATTAAAGACAGGAAGTCTTACAGGCCTATTTGTTCTATTGGACAGTTGACTGGCAAAGGTAGATGTTAATGTTTGGGTAAGTTCTGAACTTCAGAGGGATACTGCAGGATGCTAGAGGTCAAGAGTCTAGAGACTGACCATTTTTTACCCCTTCTAGATAAGACACTGATGTTATGACGCTGTGAGGCTGCTGAAGTTCTCACATACAGCACAATACCAATGAAACAGCAGATCCATCTTTATATGGCTGGTTGTTGGTGGGGGTTGTGGATGCTCCGACAGTCCACATGTTACCACTGCCCACATGTTTCGCACTTCATTTCTTGATCCTCTCATGTGACTGTGATGTCAAATGTGCCACAGTTCCACAACTGGTTAAAGTCCACGGAAGGGAGTTCAAGGAAGTGTTTCACAGAGGTGAGATGGTGAGAATTCACACTTGCCTGAAAGTGTTGGGGCATTTCATAGCACACTCCAGAGGTGAGCAGGGCTAGTAGGAATAGGTGAGAGTTTTGCTAAATTGTCTTGGGACTCTCTTGCATGTGAGGAAGAACGGGGCCATTAGTTGCAATGTCCTGTGATTGTTGCATGAGATGTAGTAATGTTCTTTGAATGTTACATAAACGAACAATATGCTGACCCTTCAACACCAAGAAAAGCTTGAAGGAGAAGCTGCAATGTTAATCTGAATTTTAGTTTTGTGCCTGTTTCTTTACTCCCCCTCACCTCTCACATACCTGGCCGTTAAGATTTGCTAGCCGACCAATGAGTTCTCATGTAAATGTAACTTGTCATCCGGATGGGCTCAGACGAATCAGAGGCATAGAAAAAGAAGACGAGCTGGCTCGTGTGATCTATGGAGAAAATATTTATCCATAGCTGGTTACCGCGACAACTCATAATCAAACAGGACTCTAACAACTGTGGGATAAAGAAACAGTAGGGGTCTGCATACCTGCTTTCCGCTAGAGTCACCACTATCAACAACCTATTCCATTCCACACGAAGCTAGACAAAAGAAGTCATGAACACACCTTGTCTTCTTTATTTAATTTTCTTTTTAATTCATTTATTTACTTATTTATTCTTAAGTTTTAAAAAAGTAATTTGCTTAGGGTCAGAGAGAGAGAGAGAGAGATACTTACAGCCCAGAAGTGGCATTGTCATGCCATTGTTTAACTGTGCATATTTTATGACATTCATGTTGTAGATATCCCTGCGTGTTCCAGAACATAAATTTTGTCACTTTTAGAGTTCGTGTGCACGGCTGCACTCAGACTGCATGGTTTTGGTAATACAAAGGTAGGTAACTTTAAATATTTCATTTAGGTTTTTAGAGTGGTCTACCATTGCGAACGTCTGCAAGGTGACGGTAAATAGGGAAAGCAGGGTCTGGGGATCGTTTCGACATTTACTTAGGTATGATCTTGTTTTGTTTCATTATAAATGATTGTTTTCCTTTGCTCAAAATGGACATTAAGACTGCCCACTTTTTTACCGATTGCAAAATCAAGAGTGTCGGTGTCTGTCTCGGAAACTGACTTACTCAGTCGACTGATCAATGAAATCATAAGATCACAAAGGATAGGAGCTTCCGCGTCTTGATCTTGATAAAGTTGATTCGTATGTCGTTGCGTGCGAATAGATGGCTTCACATGCAAGACGTGGCATATTTCCATTGCTATAACAAAAATCTGACGGTCAGCGCGACTGCTGCCTAAACTGTCGCGAGCTCAGGGTGGTTGAGGGTCTGGTGCCAGCGATCACCCCGAATGACTTCATTACACCCTCAGAAACCAGGACGACGCATCCGCACCACCAGCGACAACAGTACGTACCTGTCACAAAATCCAGTGGAGAACTACATACGAAACAATGATAGGTGCTACTGCGTTCCTGAAACATACACCGATCAGTACCGAAACTCATACTTCCCAAAGACAATAACTGAGTGGAACCACCTCGACGATAACATCGTAACACAAAAGTCAGTCGACAGCTTCAGTCGGCTCTGGCAAAAGCCAGAACCTGATAATACCATCACGCTGCACACACACCCCCCCCCCCACCCCCCCACCCCCAAACCGTCGCACCTATGCCAGTAAATGGATGTTAGCAACGTACCAATCCAGATCCAGATCCAGAACGATCATGACCAGCTGCAGCAAGACCCCGACGTATGAAAGAATGGTCGGAGAAAACGGGACAGTGGCCACCAATGAAAAAACCCCACCCGTGGGTGGGGTTTTTCATTGGTGGCCACGTCCCCGTTTTCTCCGACCATTCTTTCATACGTCGGGTCTTGCTGCAGCTTTCTGGATCTGGATCTGGATTGGTACGTTGCTAACATCCATTTACTGGCATAGGTGCGACGGTTGGGGGGTGGGGGGTGGGGGGGGGGGGTGTGTGTGCAGCGTGATGGTATTATCGGTTCTGGCTTTTGCCAGAGCCGACTTGAAGCTGTCGACTGACTTTTGGTGTACGATGTTATCGTCGAGGTGGTTCCACTCAGTTATTGTCTTTGGGAAGTATGAGTTTCGGTACTGATCGGTGTATGTTTCAGGAACGCAGTAGCACCTATCATTGTTTTTCGTATGTAGTTCTCCACTGGATTTTGTGACAGGTACGTACTGTTGTCGCTGGTGGTGCGGATGCGTCGTCCTCGCACGCAACGACATACGAATCAACTTTATCAAGATCAAGACGCGGAAGCTCCTATCCTATTGTGATCTTATGATTTTCATTGATCAGTCGACTGAGTAAGTCAGTTTCCGAGACAGACCCGACACTCTTGATTTTGCAATCGGTAAAAAAGTGGGCAGTCTTAATGTCCATTTTGAGCAAAGAAAACACATCCTCTTATAATGAAACAAAACAAGATCATACCTAAGTAAATGTCGAAACGATCCCCAGACCCTGCTTCCCTATTTACCGTCACCTTGCAGATCCGTTCGCAATGGTAGACCACTCTAAAACCTAAATGAAATATTTAAAGTTACCTACCTTTGTATTACCAAACCATGGGCAGTCTGAGTGGCAGCCGTGCACACGAACTCTAAAAGTCTTGACAAAATTTATGTCTGGAACCCACGCAGGGGATATCTAGCAACATGAATGTCATAAAATATGCACAGTTAAAACAATGGCATGACAATGCCACTTCTGGGCTGTAAGTATCTCTACCTCTCTCTCTCTCTGACCCTAAGCAAATTACTTTTTTAAAACTTAAGAATAAATAAGTAAATAAATGAATTAAAAGAAAATTAAATAAGAAGGACAAGGTGTTCATGACTTTCTTTTGTCTAGCTTCGTGTGGAATGGAATATGGTTGTTGATAGTGGTGACTCTAGCGGAAAGCAGGTATGCAGACCCCTACTGTTTCTTTATCCCACAGTTGTTAGAGTCCTGTTTGATTATGAGTTGTCGCGGTAACCAGCTATGGATAACTATTTTCTCCATAGATCACACGAGCCAGCTCGTCTTCTTTTTCTATGCCTCTGATTCGTCTGAGGGCCCATCCGGATGACAAGTTACATTTACATGAGAACTCATTGGTCGGCTAGCAAATCTTAACGGTCCAGGTATGTGAAGGTGAAGGGGAGTACAGAAACAGGCACAAAACTAAAATTCAGATTAACATTGCAGCTTCTCCTTCAAGCTTTTTCTTGGTGTTGAAGGGTCAGCATATTGTTCGTTTTATGTAACATTCATCTAAGAACATTACTACATCTCATGCAACATCACAGAGGACATTGCAACTAATGGCCGTTCTTCCTCACAGGCAAGAGAGTCCCAAGACAATTTAGCAAACTCTCACCTATTCCTACTAGCCCTGCTCACCTCTGGAGTGTGCTATGAAATGCCAACACTTTTCAGGCAAGTGTGAATTCTCACCATCTCACCTCTGTGAAACACTTCCTTGAACTCCCTTCCGTGGACTTTAACCAGTTGTGGAACTGTGGCACATTTGACATCACAGTCACATGAGAGGATCAAGAAATGAAGTGCGAAACATGTGGGCAGTGGTAACATGTTGACTGTCGGAGCATCCACAACCCACCAACAACCACCATATAAAGATGGATCTGCTGTTCATTGGTATTGTGCTGTATGTGAGAACTTCAGCAGCCTCACAGCGTCATAACATCAGTGTCTTATCTAGAAGGGGTAAACTGGTCAGTCTCTAGAGCTCCTTGACCTCTAGCATCCTGCAGTATCCCTTCTGAAGTTCAGAACTTACCCAACATTAACATCTAGGCAGCTTTGCCAGTCAACTGTCCAATAGAACAAATAGGCCTGTAAGGACTTCCTGTCTTTAATTTTTTGCACCATGAACCAGCAAGAAAACTGAATTTGTTACATGTTGGACTGCACCAAAACTGATGTCATTTTTGGCGGCTGAATCGTGGCAAAGGTCCAAGTGTCAGTGGCTTGGAGATTTCCGCAGCTGGTCTCAAAGATGCAGTCAAAGCTCTATTGGAAAGCAGAAATGGAGAGGGCAGGGCAGAGTGTTTGTCACCCTGTCAGACAGCTCATCGGTATCTGACGCTTCGGACTGATTATGACATCGTGAGATCATTGGGCCAAGCTGCAAGTCTGAGAAAGTGATCACTCTACGGCTGTTTTCTCATTGCGCAGTCGTTAGATGAAGACAGGCTTCTCATTGTTTAGATACCAATACTCAGCAGCTCACAGTAATATCCCCTGATGCTTGTAGTCTGATAAAGGCACTAGAGTACTGAACCCTTTCCAGACACAGGACCTCTGAAACTCTCCAGACGTGCCCCCTGCATGGATCTGCACCACGAAAGATGTCTGACACTAGTGAGCAGTATGATCAGTCAAGGTCTGGGAGGCAGAGCTGTTTGGATAATGATGACTTCTGCAAGCCCAGAATCTCTCTCCGCCTTAAACCCGTCAGGACCTGACTGCCGTCGCCCTTACCATTCAACCAGCCGTCCAGCTCCTTCCGATAGCTACTACTCACTACTCCCTATTAGCGAAAAAAACATCCGGCCATAACATCGCCATAGGCGCTCTGTGACGAACCTCTCTAATCCCACCATTTTCTTGTGTGATATGCAGGATATCAGCATTATTGCAGCAGCACTAAGAGAACCAGGTGGGTAAAGTTTCATTGCCAATGCTGTGGATAAAGGCAGACTACCCTAGTGGGCTATGGGAAGAGTGTCATCTACTCCTTTACTGCTTCTGCAAAAATAGGGTTGAAGAACCACAGCTTTTGATGAGAGAAATTCCTGCGATCTTCGCACTTCGAAACCACATGACCCATTACGAAGGCTGCTCAGCACTCAGGTCCTACACCCCCTCAATAAACTTTCATAATTAAATATTTCAACTGTGTGAACAATGAGCTTTTGTATGGTTAATCAACAAAACTATCCACACTACAAGAAGTGGACTTACTACCTAAAGACGAGAGTAGAGCTTGCGTGAAACTTCGCGCATGACCTAATGCTGACAACGCCCGTTAAAAAAAGTATGGGTTATGAATCCCCCTCAAAGTCCTAGTCGATCAGTGTTCAAATGTTTCGGATCTTATATCACAATTCTCACAGTCAATAAGCCCACTGTGCACGTCATCCTCGCATTATCCTAGTCCTCCCCCCCAACCATGCCTAAACACACATGGAAGAGGCCTGTAGTCCCGCATCCTCCATACATAAAACCACCCAAGATGAGCTAACCCATCAGTTGTTTTTTTTTTATTGGTGTCTCCCTCTGAGAGAGAGAGAGAGTGATAGACTTGGAGAGAGGATTTTTTGGTACTCTCATACAGTTAAAATGTAATTTTGTTTCTTGGTTACATATTCTCCTGATTTTTATTATTCACGTACAATGACATGTTTCCACGTGCTAATTTTCCTTTATGTTTTTTTTGTCTTTCAATGTTATTTGGGTATTAACTTTTCCGTTTTCTCCTTAGATGTTATTTCTAGGTTTTTCCTTTTAATTTCAGTACAAACACTATGTTAATCTGACAGAATGGTTTTCAAGGTCAGTCCTTTGCTTAAAATTGCCAGATATACTCAAATGGACAAGTTTTCCTCTTTTTAATTGGCATAGTTAATGTACCTATTTAACGGCTAATACCTATCCGCTTGAGGATCATCTGTTGTGTTGGGCCCTCTCTCTTTGCCCCAAGAGCAACCTGTCTCTGGCCACCACTCCCACTCCTCCCTCTGGCTTCCTAGTCTTTCCACCAAGACTCACAGGTTCCCCAGCGTCATTCCAGTCCACTCCTTTACATTGTCCTTACCCCACCCTTTGTTTCTTCGTTTGTCTTCCCTCTATTGCTGCGTCCATCCTGACTGTTCCTTGCGTCGGTCTTTGCAAGGGCCTGCTGCACGGGACAACATTTCTGTAACTACCACTTCATTTTCCCCCTTCTTGACGAACTGTGCGTAGATCCTTCTTGGGGTGCGTTCCTGTGATGATTATCGGACTTTTTCCATTTTCACGTGGTCTGTGTAATATTCTGCCACAGATCTTCCGGTTAATCATCTCACTTTCAAGCATTAGCCGAATTCCTTGCTTTGTAGCTCGCTGTGAATGTTTTCAGTTTAGCCACCAAACGCAATATCAGAAAGACCTAGATGGGCAGAAGTGGGGAGCGCATTAGTGGATCTCTTGGAGCGAAGACTGAGTTTTTCTGGGTCCTCCCCAGATAGTTTTGATATTCTTGCCACTACACTGCTGTTTTGTGCATCGCTGCCACACTCATCGGCTTTGGAGCCTTCATACAGATAGTAATTATCCAAATATGCTGAAGGCGCGTCAGGTTTCCAAGGTATGTTTCGCGCTGTCCTTTGAATCTCTGCCTTAATGCCTTTGGTACTGGAAATGGGACTCTGTAAACTTATACTACACATTGTTTGTCTAAATTTGTTGTCTGTTCTCCAAGGTACGCTCATTCCCCACCTCGCGCAAGGCAACAATAATTAACCATCGTACTGCTTTTCATCACAAGTTCATTCCCCTGCATGCTAGGTCTGCCCCTCAGTACTGACGTCGATCTCTCAGCATCCGTTCAGTTAAGTGTGTCTAGACATGACCTTCAAACAGACTGCGGACGAAAATTTCCAACCAATTTTTCCACCCCTGGTTGCCCCACTGTCTCTGTCCCCTGAGCTCACTTCCTGTCCAGTCCAAATATTGTGATATTTGTAACGACGATAGATTCTTCTTTCATGTTAACGTTTTTTTTTTTCAATTCACAGTTATCATAATGAACGTTTGCTTTTATATGCCTCATTACCCTCGACATCCTCATTTTTTCGTTTTCTGACTTTGTCTTATATATCTATCCCTCCGTTTCTTCTCTTCTCTTGCTCCTTGTCGTTTGCATGGTGGGCGAACATTTCAAAAAATCCCGGCGGATACAGTATCACCGATGTCCTCCCCTGGATTCAGCCTTGCTGCAGGGCTACAGGAGTCTATTTGGGGTTAGGTCGGTTCTTTCTTTTTATCTGCCTCAGCATATAGAATGGATGTTTCCAGTTTGTCCTGTACTTCCTTGAATGCCTTGTTTATTTGTTTGCATTATATTGTGTTACGTCCTTGTCTGTTATTATTTTTGAAATGATGCTGTTTTCTCTTGACGCTGTTATTCTATAACTACCACTTCTGTTCCCTAGCGCTCCTCCAGTTTGTCAAATGTCAGTGGCTATTGGCAACGTCGTGTATATTCGCCAGATCTGAAATTGCAATGTAGGTGAATATTGCAAATGTAGGGTGATATATGCAAGTAGGTGATATTGCAATGGTAGGTGTATTGCAGTGTATGTTAAACTGCGAGTGTAGTGCTATTGTTATATGGAGGTGATGATTGCCTGTGTTGAGATCGTAGCCAGTGTAAGTGATACTGCAGTGTAGGTGATATTGCTGTGTAGGCGGGTTGATCATTGCAATGTTGTGATATCTGCTGTGTAGTGATACGCAGTGTCGGTGATCACTGGCAGTGTAGCGTGATCTATTGGCTGTGTAGGTGATTTTGCATGTATGTGTACAGCATGTAGCTGACTATACTGCATCGTAGGTGATACGGCAGTGTAGGTTTATATTGCTGTGTTATGTGATATTGCAATGTCGGGTGATGTTGACCATTGTAATGTGAAAGTTGCAGTGTAGGTGTAGGGCGCCCGTATGGATATTGGCAATGTAGGTGATTGTTGGACCCTGTGGTGATTTACCAATGTGGTGATATTGCAGTGTGGTGTATTGCCATGTAGGTGTATTTGCCTGTTAGGTGTGTTGCAGTGGTCCACCCACGGTGATATTGGACCTGTAGGTGGATATTCAAGTGTGGTGCTATTGCAGTGTGTGATATGGCAGTGTAGGTGATATGGCATTGTAATGTGAGGTGTCCTGCCATTGTTTTCATGCTGTGTGTCATGCAACGGCATTTTAAGGGTTACACAAAACACCATTGTTATCAGACACCAGGTTCGCATGGTTATGTGCCCCATGCTGGACTTTCAGCTGGGAGGTGGTTTGATTTACCCATGAGAGCTATTCCTACCGCCCCAACTCTTTGCCGGATGTCTTCAGCCTGCCCCTGAGATCTCTTACCTAGAATCACGTTTGCCAGGCGCTCTTGCCACGACTCATGACCTCTAGCAGCTATCCATCGTAACTTCAATTGGATCGCTTCTCTCGCAGTTATTGCTCAACGTTGCAATTTTCCTCGCCCCCAACACACTTTTTCAGGTAGGCCGCTTGATTCTCCTGGACATTGATTGTGCCAGGCATGTTGTAGGAATGCATACAGTCTTACACTGAATGACAATCCGTGAGTCATCCTCTTCATCAATCCTCATTCCTCAATTAGCGCCATGTGAATGAAAAAACAGGGAGTTCTGTGGCCCACCCTTCACCCTGCTCTCATTGGTGACCCTCACGTTTGAAAAATTTCCACTCCCCCGCCACATCTACGCCTTTGGATGATGCATGCTGTTGGGGTCAGCATTGGTCTCGCTCGACCCGTTACATCTGTGAGTTTACCTCGGATGAATAGCCCCTGAGGGAGGCTCACCTGCACTACTTGCTCCTTGACTACGATTGACTGTTCCTAGGGCTTAGGTGGTGTGGTCCCTTGTGTTTTTGGCCTCCGTAATCACAGCGCGAAACACAGCCACAGTTGTGACTGGACGGCAGTGCTGTGGTCTCCTTTGGGGGGGGGCCTCGCGGACTATGTACATTGGATTGTGTACCCTGATGCTCGGTGCTGGTGCCAAGCCCCTAGTGGGACGAGCTAGGTTGTGCTAGATGTGGAAGGGGTGTGCCACATTGAGCAAAATAGGTTCAGTTGCAACCGTACATTGCACACAGGTTGTGAGACAGGAAAGAGAAAAAAAAAAATTGTGGTAGATCATCATAAAGGAGTTTCGCAAAAGGCATTTACCAGGCTCCAGCATCTCAATCTTTTCTTTTTTTTTAGGTTCTTGTGGGGCACAAAACTTGAGAAATTCTGAGAAAACAATAGTTCACAAATTTACTAACATAGAATAGGAGATGGGCAGGTTATTTATAGTAGTGGCTGAACTCTACAAAGATTGTCTTTCTTTAACAATCTAACCGAGTAGAGAATAGTTGTGGTAGTCATGCAAACTTATTTTTGATTGTGTTATGGTCATTTGCTTGTGAGCGGACTGGTTTGGTTAGACCAGACATGCAGCCTCTGATCAGCGCACAGGTTAGGTAAAAAGATTTTTACAATGCGAATTACTCAGATTTGAATTCCTTCAAGAATGGTTATACTGTTTAAGATGGAAACTGTAGTATGCTTTAAATGTCACTATTTGAAGTCGCTTGTTACTGCATCTTACGATAAATCTGACGCAAGACCCTTTACAGATTCAGACTTAATGTAAAGGATCGAAATGGCACTATAACCCTGCATGTGAACTGATGATGCAGAGAACACACCATCAGTGTACACGTTTTACGAAGAAGACAATAGGTCAAAGTATGACAGATCGCTTGATGCCTAAAACACGGACTCAACTCGGCTCGAAGCTTTCATAACAAGTAAACTCTCGGTACTATTCCTTAGTCTGTATCCCATTCCACAAGATTTTTTGTTTCTGACACAGTTCATTCTTTTTACATGGTTATTAGTGAGAAAGAAAAATAGACAGAAGGTGTGTGGTGGGGACCCACCGGAAGAGATACTGTCCTCAACGGCCAAACAAACCAGCTGGGAGAAATCCGCCACCCACTCTTGGAAGCCTGCGCTCTGTTCACATGTTTGTAAAGGGGTCTGCAAAAGCAACGAACAAACATTACCACACTAGCGCAACCAGGTCGCTGGGTACCTTGAAGAACTATCTAAAACCGTTCTGTGGTTGAATGTTGAGAAGGTTCAAGTCGAACAAAAACAAAAACAAAAAAAATCAGCGAACCACCCTCACCGATAGAGAGATAGATGTATATATATATCATATATAGATATCATATATAATATATATATATATATATACACATCGGTTTGGATCCTGATGTTATCTTTCTTATCGAGATTTATTTCTTAATAATAAACTTCTTCTCGTTTCTTCTTCTTCCGTGCTTCTATTCCAACTCATTGTCTTTTCGCTTTCCCTTCTAAGCACCACAAGAACAGGGGCAAGCGCCTGTGCAGGAGGCGTGCCTGCAGTACATTGGCTCGCCTGCAGTGCGAGTTTACCGGTAGACCTCTTCCCGGATCCCACTTGGCCGGCACCCCAGAAGCTCCGCAGGGGACAGTAGAAGCAGACCCCACACCGGTCTGGGCAGATGGGCCCCGGAAGACATGGAGCAGCTGTAATACGTAAGAAGTGTCTGGGCAGTGATGTAGCGCCAGAATAGCCTCAGCTGGTAGTAGCGCCAGACGTGGTGATCTCTGGGGTTGTGGGTTTTGAATTTCTGGCGGGGCTGGTTTGGTACAGGGGGATATTTGCCTGGGAGGTAACATATGGTTCTGACTACATTCCCACAATAGTTTCCTCTGAAGGAGACAATATAAACCGAGGGTCTGTTGGTGTGAATGAACAGATAACATCTTGGCACACATGTGAAATCGTCCTCACCAACGTGTCGGACGAAGTCGGCCAATTTGGTTGTGGTAGTGGATGAAAAAGTGCAACTAGCAGTGCAACCCATGCCCATGAGCGAATGAAAGTGGTGAAGGGAGTAAGGAACCTTTGGAGGGAACAATCTTGAGACTGCAGTGAACAATGGGGACATGACTGAATGAGCCATGGCAGCAGCTCTTCAGTCGTGCACTACTCAGAGGGTAGTCCGTCTGCGTACATGTATGAGATGTCTGTGGAGTCATCCGCAGCCCAGAACCCTTTGGCACAGCGCTATAGAAATGCCTATCTCTTTTGTTTGTTGTGTGACATGGGACACATGTTGTGTGTCACATCCTGAGCACGCATCATATGTCGGCATATTTTTCACCAAATTTCTGCCCGGAAAAAATTGTTATGCACTCTATCAAAAAAAACAAACAAACAAAAAAAGTATCAAATCTTTGCAAATGTGTTAGGCTTGTCTCAAATGGCTACATCTCAGCTGTTTGACAACTGGCAAAAAAGGACGACATCAGGTTTCGCTTTATTATTAGATTATACTTCAGCTACCATAGCAGAAGAGAGTCCACGGTTCTGTATTCCTGTTTTGATTTTTGTTGGACAGTAGGAAAGGCCATCTGTTGGATTTTGCAACCTGTGGACGCTTACCGTGTACGCATGACGCAGACTGCAATTCAGCTGCCCCCAATACCATTGCCGGGGTTTAATTAATAAGTTATATAATGAATACTGAGATAGAGCCTACTTCCTAAGCTAGAGAACAAAGACTCTAAGCACCTTGACAGGTTCCACACTCTAACACAGGCGGTCGTTCCTTGGGTCGTGCTACTTTGAAGAGCTGCCGCTTGCAATCTGATGCTTCGTTCAAGTCGTTCGTTGTTTTCCGGCATACAGTCAATGCTAGTCCATATATTCGTTCTTTCAAGATAGTAATTCCGTCATCATCTTTGAATTTCTCCGGCAAAAAAAAAAAACTCAACGCAGGGTGCGGCTAGATGTGTAACGGGCATCCCCTACCAACGTCAAACTGTCCCTCTCTCTTCCGAAAGTTTTTTTTGGCGGAGTGGATTTTACTTGGTGCATATGATGTTATGCGTGCCGTTCGCACACCACACGTAACCCCGGTTCATTAGTCGTCCATTCGACAGGACTGTATGGGAAATGCGAGTCAGAACCATGTTACCTCACTAAGGGAAAGATACCCCCCTGCTACCGAAATGGCCGGGCAAAGATTCGGGGACCCTTGACCCCCAGGATCACGAGTTCCGCCTAGACTAAATCGCTGCCAACTTGCTAAGTCCGGTCCCACCAAACCATGTTCTGCTGTACCACTTGAAAAATTACTAACTCTGAATCAGCCGGTTCATTTGCGTCCTTTTTTGCCAATAAATCGATTGTATCAAGAATTTCTTCTTCTTTGCTCTTCTTTTCTTCGACTACTGATTTTTTTTTGAGGATTTTTTTGTTTTTTGTTTGAGTGTAATTAGCATCCTTATTCTGTGCCTTCATTGCCCAGCTCTCATCTTTTCCTTCTCCAAACTTTCGGTTGACCCTTGCCATCCTTTAGAAACGGAGCATGTGTTGTTCACTTCCTTTTTCCTGCTCCAGTCAGGTCTTGTCCACCCACGTCTATTGAATTTGTGTACATTCTATCTTTGTTGAAAACTCAGGTGGGCCAATCATTCATTAATTTTTAGAAGATGTGATTGTTTTGGTACATTTTATAACCAGTACCTAAAATTTTAAGGCCTGTCTGGTTCAAAAGCTGACAAAATATGCAAATGACACAGTGTTCAAAGTTATATACATAAGCATTTGTCTAACAATTAATGATAAAAATTTAGAGTATGGTGCCGTTTGGAAGACAATAGGTTGTGTCCCTTTCGAGGAGACTTTTTCATGTTGATTTGTATGGGAACATTCAAAGGTCGAGCTTGTTGTACCTGGTATCCAGGTCTTTAATCTTGAGGGAGCCCACATTATGTCCTTCTTAATTTCTTTCCTTCTTGAAACAACAATGGTATGATGGGGCTTGGGCCGGACTTAAGACTTTGTTTCCCACCACAGTTTTGTAGACACTCGCCCAAAACATAATGATCGACAACAGCGTTGAAAACAAGCTGACTTGATAGCTAGTTTTGTAAAGTCTGTTGTGACCCTTGTCTTGGGGAGATCACATTATCTGGAATCACCCTAATGCATTCTTTATACAAAAAAACTTGTAGCCACTGAATTTTTGATGAATCTTCGTTGTGAAAAGGAATGGTCAGGGCAGATAGGTGTTTAAGTCTCTTGTAGGGTTGGACCCAGGCTCCCACTCAGTTGTTTTGTCCTTTTGCTTATTGTGTGTCATTCATCATTTCAGGCAAGCTAAAGAGCGTCGTCGTGTCACAACTTCTTGCAGAACCCCTTGGAGGAGTTTGATGCATGTGTGTGGTAAACGCCGGCCCTGCCTGCAGTATTCCTTTTTTTTTTTTTTTTTTTTCTCGTCCCGATATTCTTTGCCCTGTTAGTGGCAGTCCACCCGGATTGCTGCGCATGTCCGATAACCACCGGTCTCTGCCTCCTCCACAGTCCAGTCCCGCCGCCTCCTCGGCATGGGCATCCAACATGGTAGCAGGT
>JADBJO010033114.1:0-14934 GCA_016801955.1 Conus betulinus
GCTAGAGCATGAATGTAAAATCCTTACCACCGCACCAGAGTCCCATCCCGAAATCAGAACCATTCGTATTTCCTGCCCTATATAAACATTGACACTGAATAATTTGTTAATCATAAATCAAATCATAATGCGATTCCAGCCATTTTAGAAGATCGCCTTCATTAGCTTTATGCCTTTTTTCAGCCAGTGTATTGAATGTATACATGAATGGGTTGATGGCAGAGTTCAAAGGTAAAACAAACACAGCAAGGGCCACATTCCCTTCTCCAGGAATGGGAATACCACCCAATGCCAACATCCCACACAAACCAACAGGAAACCAGCACAGGAAGTCTGTCACGGCAAACAGGATCAACCTCCGAGCTATGGTCATGTCTCGTGACACTTTGGTAGAGTTCATTTTTATAGCATTGCTCTGCACTGGGACCAATAGATGAACGCCTGACCAGTAGAAATGAATAAAACAACACAAAATTTAATATGATCAAAACACCATAGAATGAATCTTCCTTTGAAATTTCGTCCTCGTAACTGGCAAAGGGATGCACATTCCTGTCTGGCTGTAGAATTCCCAATCTGGATGTCATTGGAAGTAAAGGCAACACGGCTATAAACCAACCAACCAGCCAATTTAGCAGGCAAGCTACTGATGCTGATGTACTACCAAACCTCACAGAACTGAAAGGAAAGTGGATGACAATGAAACGATCGATTGTAATACACAAGATGATTACAAAACTGACACTTCGCTTGACAGGAAAGATATTAAACCCAGCCGTCTTGCAGGTCAGACTATTTTTTCCATGTGTCGTCATTGTAAAGATATTGTCCACGGAACCGTCATCAGCCACCCCAATGGCAACAATGTAGACACCCATCAGAAAGTCTGCCATGGTGAGGTTGGTGACAAACACACTGGACGCCACTTTAAGACGTCATGCTCTTCACGAACAAACGCGCACAGCAACAGAAGACGTTACCAGTCAAGACAGAACAGGCAACCACCACAGAAACACTCTATACGTCCACGACTGTAGCAAATCTTCGCAGAAGAAATTTCATCTTGGGGATCAGACAGGATACACTATTCAAGGTATTAGGAAGCATTTCCAGCGAGCAGAATTTTAATTCTGTGTTGAAATAAGCGTAACTTGGAAAGACTGTTTAAATAAATCAGGAGGAAAGGTTTGTACAGGACTGTGATCCATGTAGAGCATATGTAACTGAGGTATGAAGTGAAATCCCACAGGGCTGATTGTGTGGATTGAAGTTGAACGTTAAGTTCAGTTTTCTTTCTGTGCGCGAGGAAACAGTGAGAGAAATGTGGTGTCCAGCACAGTCAGTGTGGTGTGGGACAGGTGCAGCTCAGTGAGAGCAGAGTGTTTGGCCAACAGAGGGGAGATCAGTGCAGAGAGCCAACAAAGGGTTGTTGGAGAGGTACAGTGTATGTAACTATCTAAACCCAGTACAGAATTCATATTGACATAGTGCAGCTGGTTACCACTGAGATCTAGACACCTCACATTCACCAACTGGACTTTGGGCAAGGACGTCAAAGAACACTGTGCCAGGACCACAACAATGAGGAGGGTGTTGTTGCTCACATCATGCAGTGTTCATTCCTGACCCTGTGGCATCCAGGTAGCGCAGCTGAGGAAAGAGAGGTGCAGAGAAAGGCTGAGGACACAGAAAGGTGCTACCTGACAAGACATCTGTAGGACACATCACGCCGCAAAACATTTCATCATCACACATCGGCAGTGAGGCCCAGTCATCACACATATAGTCACTGTGTAAACAGATTGTTGACAGTCTGCAGTGCGTCGAAAAAGGCCGGGACAACTTATTTCCCCTCGCAGCCCTCTCGTCCCATTGATCAATGCAGTCGTGGTAGTCCATTGCAGCGTGTGTAGACAGGCAGACAGTCATTGAAGTCACCAGGACAACGATAATGGGTGGTGGGACAAGACTCATTGGACTTCATTGGGGTATAAAACAACTGCGCGATTCCATTAACAGTAACAAGAACAGGAGATGGGAATGCTCGATGTGTGTACCACCCCCATGGACCCTGAGTCATGACAGGTTTTCTTCGTCCGACTCATCCCAGCAGTTTGACCATGTCATCACATAACTTTTCAATAGGCACACATTCACCATTGCTACATCTAAACATCCTGGCACAAGCAGGGTGTTTACAAAATGACTCATCACTCTTATCATTACAATCACTATGAAGTCACATATTACTGTGGTACGATATCCGTGTGAGTCATCATCACATGTAAAAGTGGCAACAGGGGAGAGACAGAGATCTGAGTGTTTCCATTTGCCCGTGAGGAGAAGTCTGCTAGAAAAAGTGCAAGGAGACGGTCCGTTTGCTGACCCACAGATTTTGTAGCGGTCAGAGCCACACAGGAAAAATGCAAGCGTAACATGACCATCCGGGCACTCTGTCATATATTGCTGTCCTGTTGATGATAAAAATGCATGACCGTTTATCAAGATTTTCCTTGAAAGATAATTCTTTGTCACTGTCTTATTGTTTCTTAATTCACACACTGTTCCATATCAAAATCTTAATAACTTCTCAACACACAAATGTAATCATCTGTTATTGGTTTGAAAGTCAAAGTGACAGAATTCTTCAAGCACATCCTTGACTGTAGATAGCTGTAATGCGAAAACTCCAGGAATGATGCAAGATCCATCTTGACGTGGTTACTAGCGTATGTTCTGTACATCTTTAGCAAGAGGTATCTCTATAATACAAACCAGGCCAGAGATCCCGCAGCCAGTAAGGATGTAACGGGTTTTGCTTTTTGTCTAATTATACCGTACCAATTATGAGCACACAGTGGACAACTTTGTCGCCTTGTATTGAATTAACAACAATACTCCGTTGGCCCTCTCATTGCGATCTGTTTTATCACTGACAAACCTACTGAAAGTGTGGACAAGGTTTGTAGCAATGATCACACATTGCAATCAGTCCATTGCACTCAGGACTGCTGACGGGACAGTCCCCTGTTTCATCCCGTCCATCTTCACACTCTGTCTTCGGTTACAGTGCCAGTTGGTGATGGAAGCTGGCGTATGCTTCACGGAGCAGTTCCAGAGACCTTGGGCTGATTTTAGAGGTCGTTCACTCCTCAGAAAAAAACGGCGAAGAGAAAAGTTTAAAGTAATGCTTTATTTCGCGGCGCACAAATTTGGAATTTGAGGGCATGAAACAGTTGGGCAAAATCAGACATCCTGTGCAGCTTTCTGATACCACACAAAGCTTCTTCTTTGTTTTGAACATTCTGTGAGTATCATTGGCGTAATAAGTGATAAAAGTACGATAGAGGGATAGATATGCCAGCCTGTGAGTTTGTTTCCTTGGCTGCTTACCATGACTGTATTGTAATGATAGGCACAAACAAGTCTGTGATACTTCTTCCTAGTAAGTATGATTTTGGTGCTTGGCAAAAAAATGACAAAACCCAGACACGGTGTGACCATCACACGAAATAGAGGAGTGAGTCTGGCTTAACATTTTGGAAAAAACAAACTCACATTTTTATTGTGTGTACTAACATCGAACAGCACTGACAGGCACGAACTTAGAATTATCCTCTGTAAGCAAGTCAAGACCAGAGGAAAAAAAAAAGAACTGAAACGCAAGTACACGCGTTGGCGACAGTCACCTCACTGAACAAAGTCTTCATTGATCTGCTGTAAAAGGTTTTATGTTCTCACATCGGGGGGGGGGGGGGGTGCAGATCCCCACATTCTAAAAGAAATATGTACTCACTATGGAGTGAACATACATGTATGCACCACGGAGCTTCTCACCTTTTAAAGATAATTGTGTAAAAGGATACCTGTATGCAAACGGTGACCGGAGACTCAGGTTAATAAACAGTTTTAACACAAACAGAGCAACAACCGTCGATATACGAATTATAAACAGGAAAAAAAAAAAGACATAAACTATATCTTTTACATGTGGTTTGGGTGACGGTATGTTGTACAATTTGTTAAGCGCGTGTCGACAATAAAATTACACACAAATTCTCCCTTGCGAGAGTCTTGACGTAAGTCCTGGGTTTTTGGTATATCAATCATGTAGTGAGGACAACCTTTTCACCTTAGTTCCCTTGTGGACAAACCTCTTGCAAGTTGATCGCCCCACGTTGCCCCGATCGACATAAGGCCCATGGCTGGGGGATCCCCGATCAAAAACTGACAGTTGTAGTCCACACATAAATAATTTCAAAGTGTATTTTGAAACTTTTACAGTTGGGGGTGCTTTGAGGTTCGACGCCGGCAATGTGGCCTCCAAAAGGAGAGGGGGGTGTGGGGTTGATGATAAATGAGAAAATCATCCATGTGTGTGCGTGATCCGGCCGATACATGCGTGGGAGTGTGGAAGTCCAGCACTCACAAGGCTGTCCCAACTCAGCATGTAGACGGTGGGACGTGGTTCGGTACAATACTGAGGGAAGGCTGTCTCTGCACAAAACACAGCAGAGCAGTCCCCCCTCGGATTTGAACGTCAGTGCAATTCGGGTCGTGAAGATGGGAGAGACACTTGTCACACATAAATAATAACAACAACACAAAAGGTGGACGCGGGTGTGTAGGGCAAAGGACCTAGTGAATCTTTCCGGGGTAACGAGGCTAAATCAAACGCGCAAAAAAATCTCTGTAGTGAAAGCAAGTACCCTGGTGAGGATCATCAGGAAACGTGGGATAATACAAACTACTCCGACTCCTCCTCCAAGGTCTATATCTCTTTGGGGAAAAATACGAATTCCCCAACGTGGAATGGAACTTGTGCGGTCATCGATTTTCTTTTGGAACTTGGGGGTCAAACCCTTCATATGCGAGGGTTTTGAGGTCAAGATGGGAGACTCATAATATTTCAAGGCGAGTCCAATCACGATTTGAGAGGATGAGTTCTCCTGCCTCATCATACAGAGCATAAATAGGATGGGGCGGAATGCACCAGACACATTCAAACCCTTGCTGATGGATAAGGATCTATACTTTTCAGTAAAGGTCTGGACCAAATGCGCCGTACCCTACACACCCATAGTCCGGTGGTGGGTGAACTGTGAGAAAGGGGCCGAGAAGACCACGATAAGAAATAGGCGGATGTAGAAGTTAGAAAATCAGGACAAATATGGGGGGGGGTCGAGAGGGAACTGACCCACTGCGATGAGTGTGTGCTAGGCGGATAAGTATATATATATATATATACATAAATATATAAGGAGAGGGGTGAAAATAGTAATATATATAGAGAGAGGAGAATAGAGACCAGAGAGTGAGAGAGAGCTAGAGACAGACATACAGACACAGAGAGACAGAGATTACAGGCAATAAAGTTGCAGACGTTAAAGAGACCACTGAGTGGTCTTCTCTGGCCTGTTAGAATTTTTTGGTAGTCACATGTGCATTTCGTCGTCTATGTTTCCGGTCAGATCAGGACTGTACAGTATTTTACTGTGATTAAAAAAGAATAGGAACAAGAAATAAACTATATACCTTGTACATTCTCAAACGGGGAAGTGGCTGCTGTGTCATAGCTTGGTAGTTAAAAACCAAACTTATGTAGGTATCAGGCCTCTTTATAATCCATGACCAACGAGTGCATCTGTGGTTTGGTAACATAACGGAATTTAAAACGCTCCTACTCTACTGATGCGGACCTATGGTCAAAGTGGATTGCTAAATAGAAAGATGCCGCCTTGGGAACAGCTAAATGTCACCACGGGCGAAAAGTTTCATGGTCGATTTGGGGCTATCTAGGGTAATCGACCGTCCCAACGATGGGGGAGATCCGCAGGGAAAACAACACCTTTCCTGGTGCCAAGGGGGTGAAAAAAAAGACCTGGAACGCTGCGGACTACTATTCTAACAAACATATAATTCAAGTGGGTGAGTGGGTGAGTGACTATCGTGTAAAAATGTGACGACGAAGGGCTGTTATACTACGTTTATGCTCCAATCCCGCGTACGGAATACATTTAGGCTTGTGGCTACTTTGTAAATATAATCGGGCTAGATTAACTATCGGGCTGCTGGGGTGGGGTGACACATACTGTACTTTTTTTGTTCAATAACCACCTGCCGGAACGAAGGGACCATTTGATTTAAAACAGATACGGTGGCGGTGGGGGTTAAAGTCTTTAAAAAAAAAAAAATTTCAGAGCTACACTCTTAACAATCTTGCCTTATATATTCCAGAGTGAAAATAACAAAACCGGATTTAAGCCGGGATTTTGAAATACAATCATTCTCTATCAAAATAAAAAGACATACTACGCATAGTTTGTAATTGACACGATTTCCTAAAGGGGGGACAACAAGAAAGTTTACTACTATGTTTAATAACTAGTTAACACATTAGGGGTGGCTTTGCAAAATAAAACTGTTCTGATCTAGGTGTATCAAAAAAACCAAAACTATTTCGTGCTGTCGACGCTATTAGAACTGCATTTCAGACATTAGGTCGTTAAACATCAAACTAAATAACAACAATTTTCGAATCACATCGGATATTTGCACGAGCACTTTTCCTGCTCTTTTGTAACTTTGCAGCAAAAAACTGGGGCGGCGCGACCCACAAACACGAAGCCCCGAAATATGGGCTCCCTCTCTCTAACAAGAAAAAAAACAACACAACTAGGTGCAAAAATAAATATTGAAAACCCGGAACCACGCGGCGTGCGCGCGAGCGCCCTTAATATCACAGCGCGGCACACCGCACGCAAAAAATGGCGGGTGGACAAAACGCGCGACACAACACCACAACAAAAAAAACACAACCCCAACAAAACACACACACCACAGTACAGCACACAGGGGGGGGGGGAGGCGGGGGATGTCCATACGGCCATAGGGGTCCCGACCAACAACAACAACTCCTATTTGACTGTGGGCGGGGCACTAGTGATTTTTCACCATTGCTCTGGTGCGAGTATGAAAGCTCAATTAAGCGAAAGCTACTCCAGGTAAGCCATTTCAATGCATACACGGCAGACTAGAAAGATGCCTGGTGCCGAACTCGGATCACCAAAAGAAGCACTAAGATGTTCAGTGGGGTGGTGGGGTGATCAGCTAGATGATCCTTAAGAATTCCCTGACAATACCGCGGCGGGCGTGGGCAGAAAATTTAAAGAAAGCCTGTTGGCCTCTGCCGTGAGCTTAACCCCCTAATGGGGTCTAAAGGGTTCCGTTCCTTGTTTGTATTAAACAAAAGATATACAGGGACTAAAATCGACACCAAAAGAGGTGGTTTATAAAACAAAAGCTGTGATCGTGGTAACCCAACTTCATTAGTGGGGATTGAAACTGGAGGCACACACAACAGGCAGTGTACAACATCGATGGTAATAGGTCGGGCGGGGTCCAGGTGGCTTTTGTTTATCTTTGTCTGCCGCTGAATTGGGGAACATGGAGAGCTAAGTGGTCCTAGATCACAACAAAAGGAAAAATAAAGTGTCGTCTGGCACACTTGAATTTAGAATCACTCATACACTCCCTCATATACTGACCGATTCTCCAGGCATAATGGACAAATGGACTGTAGGTGATTTGATGTGTTCCACACCACAAACCAACAGAGCCTTGTGCGAAACGAAGGACGCAAATCTTGCCCTCAAGTAGGAGACGAGATGCCAGAATACTTCATAGAGTAGCCTACTGAGACAATATTAGTAGCGAGCGGGTCATTGTTGAGACAAAATGTGTTAAGAAGATGTTTTAAGCACGTCTCAAATAGACAAGGCTGTGACTGTACAAAGTTTCGGTTTAACCTCAACAGTCGGACCTGTGATGCAGGACGACAAAATCGAAAACACGCAAACGGAAAGAGTGCAGACGATTAAAAACCAAGAAGATGGCGGATCCCTAACCGGCTGTGTCACTTGCTGTGGCGTAGCTCCACCGTTTGAAAGTCTAGTCAAGGCAAGCGTTTCCACAGCAACCAAAGAAAGTCAAACTGATTCTGACTTTTACCGTGTGCAAACGGTCACCCAACATACGCTGCCCATACTGACAATAGGTCAGAGTGCCAAGAGGAAAATAAATACACAAAGAGCCAAAGTGGTGTGTCACAAAGGAGGCCAGGCCTAACACAAACTCCCTTCAGAAAGAACACAGAAAAACCTGAACAAAATCTATACCAGAAAGAACATGACGACAAGACAGTAAAACGTCAACTCAAACTACAGCCAAGTTAAAATTACGTCTGGAAATCGACGACACTCCCAGGTTCTTTTAGTTTGGGAGATGTCCCATCATGGTCCCAACAAGGTTGATGGGAGCACGCTTGGGAATGCTGAACCTTTTACGTTACCTAGATTTCGTGGTTTTTATTAATCCACTTTATATTCTGCGTTGAATGTCCCTAACGGTTCGCCAACAGTGGGGCGAATGGGGTACAGAGGGGTAAAGTGGGGGGGGGGAAACAACAATCGATGGGATGCGGTTTAACGTCAGTTCAGAGACTTCAAGTTTATTATTCAATCATAATCAACTTATTTTTTTGAAAACGTTTTTACATACTACTTCCATAGGGGTGCATTAAAGGATGAACAAAAGATTTCAGTATCAACATACTTTTCTGTTTTACTATCCAAAATGGGGCCAAATGACCTGCAAATACAGAATTAAGACAAAAACTCTTCCTACAACTAGAAGAAATGGATAATTTTGGTGAAGTCAATGCGCATTCTCCAGAAATAGGTGTGAGCCTGGGGGGGGGATTGGGGGGGCTCTGTTTAGATTATTTCAAACATCAATCGATTTGTTGAAACATATTGTTTAGATTCCTACTTTAAGTATTAATGAATGACGGCGCATAACAGGTGCCTGCATATCCCCGCATATACCACTCCATCATCTGATATATTTCTCCTGATTTGGGCAGCCACGGTACTTGTACAACATACACTAATGATTCGTCAGGGAGTGATCATTTTCCTATTGTTTGTAGAAATGGTAAAGAGTCAATGAGTTTGACAAGAAGCAGAAGTTAAACACAAAAAAATACCAAGTTTTTTTTAAATATAAAATGCAGATTGGAGTTTATATGATCCCACCCCTGCACTCATATCTATAGATCTCCGCATTATTGAACACGAAATGTTGCAGTTTTTTTATAACAACTTTAGAAAAGCTTTGATATCTGCAGCCAAAGTACAAAATCTTCTATAGATAACACATCCAATCGAGGCAATCGCTGGGTGGAATGACGAATGTGCAGAAGCCGTATCTAAATTAAACAAACCAACCAAACACTTGCTCAAAGATAGAACCGAGTGAAAACTTTAGTCAATGAAACAGTGCAAAAAAGCCACAGAACAGGGTGCTTGGCAGGGCGGGGCGGGTGGGCGGGCGTGGAAACTGTCTCTATTTCCATCATTTTCTTGCTCATTCAGAATATCTTCATCAGGGCTGCACAGAAAGTATGGGGAAAATGTAAAGGAATTAAGAAACAGTAATCTACCTTCATCAATCCTATTACAATAATTAGAAAAAAAAACCTATTCCAACATCATCAGAGAAAGCTGAAAGCATTGTACAGTCTTTTCAAAATTACCGCAGTCAAAACGGACCTACAACAAGATACCAAAGTTACAAGAGAACTAGTAAGACGAATAAAGGATATTATTGTGCCAAAAAAACCACCACCGGTTCCAACCTGTTACTTAAATGCTCTGTCACATTTGCTAATTAACGAAGACTAATGTCATCTTCTCCGAATAAGACAAGCTGTTGGATTAGTTCGGGGATTTTTTTATCAGTTTTAGCCATTAATTCCACTATACTTTGTGCGGATCAGTTGCTTCACTCGTTTAAAACACCAAATGTTGGTTAACTGGAACTCCTCCTACTTTCCGGAGAGGATAGTTGAATACCATTCCAAAAAAACAAGGTAAACCTAGGTCCCGGCAGTGATACTTATCGACCAATAGCATTAACAGCACAAGCTGGAAAAAATATTAGAAAAGATAGCTTGAGAAAAACGCAGTTGTACCATTATTGCGAAAAGAATACAGATAATTCACAGCAATCAAGCAGGTTCAGAAAAGGTAGAAGTCAATCGATCACCTTGTAAAAGTTGCAAGTGATGTTACAAAAAACAATTTGCTCGGAGAAAAGTACACTTGCTACTTTCTTGTGACATCCGAAAAGATATTGATAGTGTGTGTCAATCTCGGTTACTTTATCAGTTGAACAACATTGGGATTAAGGGTGCAGTGTAATCGGTTCATAAAATCGTTTCCTTATCTGAGAGATCAGTATTTGTACTAGAGTTGGTAAACATGTTACTCTTCATTCATTTACAGATATTGACATGGCATTCCTCAGGGCTCCATATTTTGCACCTATTCTATTTACAATTTCTCATTCACGATCTTCCTAAAATACTATCTAAAAATATGCCTGTAGTGCAATATTGCGATGATATTTGCAATGTGGATGATACAAACATTAAAAAGAGACAAAGAAGAGAACATTATTATAGACACAAAAACTATATCAAATGAAATTGACAAAACTAGATAACTATATGAACGAAATGGAATAAAGCTATCAGGGGAAAGGCACACAATTAATGTTATTTAAACAATGCGTTAAAATCCCCAAAAGTTTTGCTCAACTTGTGCTAGAAAATTGACACATCTTGCAATATTCCAATAATGTTAATGTTCATAGGTGTCCATTCACATCCTAAAGTAAACTAGAGATGCCATATGAGATACTTGTAAACAATGCTTGACAAAGCTATCTTTACTAAAAAAAACATATAATCAGTGGCACAATGCGGATGGGGTCAAGAGTACCCAAACCCTTGTGTACTCTATTCTATTATAGTCTGGTTCGTCTCAAAAATTGGAATTACGGACAGGAAGTAACTTTTCATCTTTCTCAACAAATTACTCAAGCGGTTACAAAGTATAGACGTAAAGCTATTAAAGTAGACTTTGGTGTTCCAGTGCATTCGTAATACTTTTTAAAGCATATAAAGAGCAATGATCTCTTGACACTTGATGATCAACGCAAACTAGGAACAAGATCAAATGTGATACCAGAGGGTCTTTCATATATCAAATTTCAGTAAACAAATGAAATATTTCTTGATTCCAAAATCGGATTGTCCTAAAAGACGACAACGAATATTCTTACCATGCGTCTCATTAAAATTACGGGACTGATGATTTTATTAAGAGAATGTGAGATCAATATTGCATCATATTCAAAACTCAAGCTATGCCCACAGGTTCCTCAAGGGGAGACATATAGTTCTCCAAATTAACAAAATGATAGATGTTTATTATACTCTTCTGGGGAAAAAAAGACAAGTTTAATTGAAAATAGACAGAAGCAAAAGAAGAACATTCTTGAAAAACACATATCCACATCATCTTAAAATCTACACGGAAAGAGGGTTCCCCAGTTTAGAATCTTAGACACAGGAGTGGAGTTGTAATTCCCGATTTAAAAGCAAAAAGAAATTCATTTGTTTAGGAAAAGAACTTTTCAGTTTTCACTGCTGAACTATATGCAAATCCTTGGGCGCCTTATCTTGGATATCTGATCTTAAATGTGACAGTTTACAGCATTCTTATCTGTGTTGACTCTAAATCTGTTCTTTATAGCCTACTACATTGGGATGCAAATGTAAGGGAAAGACTTCTGTTTTTTATATAAAATTAAAACAAATACATACGGCTGATATAGGACGGAAAGTACTTTGCAGCAGTTTGCATGGGTACGGGGGGGGTGGACCCGTAGAAATCCACACAGGTGGGTGGTAGCTATGGAATGAAATACAGGATAAATTAGCAAAGAGGTGCCCTCTTAAAAATCCGAATAGTAGATATTAAAATTGGATAAACGTGAACTCAGTTCTCTATTAGAAAATTGATGAACAATTGACAACTTACGAACTCGTATTACTCACAGTATAATTTTCCAGTATAATTTATAAATCCGTTTCAATCGTGAAAACCAATTTTCTAAGATTGTAGATTGCGCTCTGTGGTCTCCCAATTATCTAGTCACAATAGCCTTTTTGATGTCCAGTCTAACATCTTTATAGATTATCTGAGTATAAGATTTCAGCTTCCATAGGGAGCTTTCCCAAAAAATACTCTACAGCCCAAAATTTTATTATGAAAGCAAAAGGCGTTATCGAGTTTTGTAGCATTCATAATCGTTTGTAAGTCTTCCTAAGTGAGGGTTCGGATAAAAAGATACGGTTTATACTAATAGGCAAACTTTCATGCATTTGGGTCCGCGCGCACACACACATCATCACTCACACACACTCATATAAGCACTTAAACACACACTTACACACACACACACACCACACACCACAACAACAACTATTTATTATATAATAGATGTAGATGTCAATTTAAAACAAAAGCTTGTCGGAATGACCAAACTAGATTGTAAACTGCCTCGGGGGTGATAACATCATAATCTGTGTGTGTTTGTTGAGTTTCCAAAAAACCACCAAAGGTGTCACCTAGAATCAAAGAGAATCAGAACAGCGCAAAACAAGCGACATTTTTCTTTCTTTGGTGAAACGTAGAACATATAAAAGAGACCTATAAGCGTGCTGGAGATTCATTTTGAGAAGCATTATTATTCCCATTACCCCCACCCAATAAAGCCATACTGTCCGGTTCGGCAGATTCTCTACCACTGCAGAGATGAAGGCTTATTAATCACCTCCATTTTCTACAATCTAAGACATATAGCAAGCTTTGTTATAATTCAATCTTTTTGCAGTCATTGCCACACCAAGCTGCTCTGTAAGATGCGGGAATGGTGCTCGGTACCTTATCCTTGGAGTTTATTAGTTAGGTTATCTTTTATATTTCTACTTTTCACAAGAAATGTAGCTTGTTTGCTCTTTCATGATTTTCTTTTGCTTCTTAGGTGGCACCCTTTGGTTGGTTTTTTGAAAACTCAACAAACATACTATGGTATTGCACACCAGCCTTTTTCTGGTATAGCATTCTTCTTTAAAACCGAAAAAGGCAGAGGAGTCAAATTACCACTTTCCCGCGGTCACTGAGGAGAAACAATCAGGTTTCGAAATACCGTATCTGACCAAGGAGTTAATGTTAGTGAGCTTCCCTCCCCATTGGAGATGTCTCCCCCTTTGGAGACTATAAGCCTTGCTGAAGGTTACCCCCTAATTCTACATATCAGACATAAGATCAAACTCTTGTTTAAAAAAAAAAAATGCGGGGAACATTGGGGTTGCTGGCAGTCATTTGCAACAAAAAACAAAAACAATCCGCGTCGGGTTAGGGGGGGTTTGCATAATCTATATCACCATCGTTGTGAACAGACCTCCTAAATTACTCATCAAACCCACACCACCCACACACCACACACACACGTAGTTTAGATATAGCAGATAGATGGATATCAAGACAGACATAGATGATCGATGGATAGGGTAAATAACCGTGTGTTAGTTTACGTGCGCAGGCGTGTGTGTGTGTGTGTGTGTTGTGTGTGTGTGGTAAGATAAGATATGTTGTTGTAGCCCAGCCCAACCTGCAAAGGCCACATCAGGCTGTCACCACGTTAAATCACTCACAATTCAGTCATTTACCCAATTCTTTAATACACGAAGAACTCAACCACAAAGTTTTTTAAAGATCTTTTTCCACTGTAATCTCGATCCCGAGAAAAATGTTAATCTCTTTTCACGAACTCAAAGAGTCGCGTCGGCGGGAACCTCTCTGAACAGGATTTTCATGGACTCCTCTGTCAAATGTTTTGTCTCCATTGTGCAGTCCCAACACTCTAAAGAACATGCTGTCAATTGTGGTGGCCCAATGACATGGAATGCAACAACGGAGCTTCTTCGTCATAATTACAAAAGGTCATGAATGGTACAATAGAATGGCCATGGCAACCTCACAGAAACTGTTTTCTATGTTCTTCTGGTTATCATTAACGACCACACATGCACTAGATGAGATGAACTGCGTGTTTTGTGCCGTGCGTGTGTGTGTGTGTGGTGTGTGTGTGTTGTGTGGTACGCGTGCTGTTGTGCGTGCTGGACTCCCGGCGTGCGTGTTGCTCTTGTATGTGTGTGCTGTACGCTCGCCGCGGTGTGTGTATGTTTGTGGTGTTGTGCGTGCGTTCGCGCCGTCAGCGCTTGCGTGTGTGTGTATCGTGCTTGCGTGCTCGCGCGTCGTTTGTTGTGTGCATGTTTTGCGCGATTTTCACTCACTTCATAAATGTTGATGTTTGTACGCGCGCGCATGCGCCTACACCATTATGAAGTTTGAAAATCTGACGTTGATTTTTGGATGATTCACTTCATCCTGATTACGCCACGCGACATTGTTCGATTGTGTTAGTGTTGTGGTCGTCGGTGGGGGGGATCAGCTATCAAACTGTTATGAACGCTGACTGTATTGATTACGTACCTTTGAACGGAGAACGCGACAATCGCTACTGTTTAACCATTGTACTCAGAAATTGCTGTCGTGTTGGGTTTCTCCACCTCGTCCAGTGTAACGGTTGGTAGCCATCCGAAGTAATTACGCTTGAAATATGCTGAAAAAAAAATTACTGCTCACTTGTAAATCACACCCAGGTTTTCATGACGAATCGTACTGGGCGTCAACGCAATTGTACTTTAATGGTCCGGTCCCTTTGGTCGAGACGAAATTATTTAAATAGGGTCGTTATCTTTACTATTAATTTGATGAGTTTTTTCTCATGCTGTCCTGTCTGTCATTCTCTGTCTGTCTTGTCTATCAGCCTGGTACTTTCTGTCTGTCCCTCTGTATTTGTGGCATGACGTGTTTGTAATTTGTAATTTTTATCCTCTGTCCCGTCTGCTTGTCTGCCTGTCGGTTGTCTGTCTGTCTCCCCCCCCCCCCCCCCTCC
>JADBJO010033115.1:0-14934 GCA_016801955.1 Conus betulinus
CTCTATTAATCAAGTCTTTCTCTCCCTCGTTACCAGTGGGTGAACGGACAGGAAGTGATGACCCACGACGGAGGCCATCTGCCGTTTCAATGTCAGATTGACGGGGTTGTGAATGCCAAGGGAAGCAATCGCCTCACTGTGGCCGTCAACAACACATTGCTGCCAACCACGCTTCCCCCCGGAACACTGGAGTTCAAAACAGACACCAAAAAGTGAGTGGATGGAATTTAAAAAAACAACAACAGGAATTACAGGGTTAATTGCAAGTATCATGATTACAGTGTTGATGGATGTGACGGCTACAGTGATTGAGTGTGTGTGTGTGTGTGTGTGTGTGTGTGTGTGTGTGTGTGTGTGTGTGTGTGTGCTCTTGTGTGTTTGTGTGTTTGTCTCTGTGTGGACTTGTGTGTGTGTGTGTGTGTGTGTGTGTGTGTGTGTGTGTGTGTGTGTGTGTGTAAACAAGCATCCAGAATTTCAGATTTTGGAGAAACCAAAAAACGAAGTCTGGGTCAGTTTTTGGAAAGGACTGCTAAAGTATTGCACAATAAAGCCAAACTGATGTTCTGTGAGCCTTGGCAACTACAAATACAGAAGATAGATGTTTTAGGTAGTTTTTTTTTTTTGTTTATCTGTTTCTTTATATTTGTAGCCATGAGGCTGTCTGATTGTCCAATGCTTTCAGTTCATAACCAAAAATTCCACCTGCAGCTGCTGGCTCTCAAAGGTTGGCAGTTATGTGACAGGCTCTCAAAGGCTGGCAGTTAGGTGACAAGCGTTTCTGGTGTGTTACTGCAGGTACCCCCCAGGGTACTTTGTGCAAAACCTGCAGATGGATTTCTTCAACTATGCCGGCATCCACCGCCACGTCCACTTGTACACCACACCAGCGGTGTACGTTGATGACATCACCGTCCTCACCACAGTGCAGGGCCAGAACGGTAAGGTGATGGTGATGAAGGTGAAGTTGATGTTGTTGTAGGTAATCGTTGGTTTCATGTTTATCATTATATTGATTATTAATTACTCACGATGATTTTCTTTTAACTTTCTCTTTCCCCACCTTTCCATTCACTACCCTTCCTCTGATACCCCTGTCCACTTTGTCCCCCCCCCCCCCCCCCCCCCAAAAAAAAAAAATCCCCCCTATCTCTTTCCCACACACAGCAGTATACCAACATGCTCGCTCTACCCACGACTCACACCCACTGTGTTATACTCACCCACGCACAAAATGATGATAATGGACTGGTGGACATTGGCTGCAACATTTATTAATGACTGAAATTTTGTCTTCAAGTAGAATTTCTTTTTTTTTTTTTTTTGAGGTTGTAGGAGAAACTAAGTAATTTCAAGGGCATATTCTTTCAAGGACATATTCGTTTTCGTCTGTCATGTTAACATTTCTGTTTTCTAAGGGAAAAATCAGAACTTTCTTCATGGAAACAAGAAATAAACAAACTTTAAAAATACTGTTCACTTGTATGGACTTGAGACACAAGAAAAAAAACTGTCTTTTTTGTTTTGCACGTTTTAAAATGGATGCTGGATGCGAATATGTCGACGGAACGGGCATTGGCTGTGGCAGGTGTGGTGACCTACAACATCACGGCAGGGGGAGTCACTCTGGGGCAGTCCACCGATGTGCAGGTGACCATCGAAGACAAGGACGGCAGGGAGGTCACGGCCCTGCCCAGTCATCGTCTGCAGGACACCATCGTCATCCACAACGCCCGGCTGTGGTGGCCCTGGACCATGAACCCAGATGACCCCGGGTACATGTACACCCTGAAGGTGAGTACGACTGTCCTGTGGTGTGTGGACTGACCCCGGGTACATGTGCACCCTGAAGGTAGAACTGTCCTGTGGTGTGTGGACTGACCCTGGGTACATGTGCACCCTGAAGGTGAGTAAGACTGCCCTGTGGTGTGTGGACTGACCCCGGGTACATGTGCACCCTGAAGGTGAGTAAGACTGACCTGTGGTGTGTGGACTGACCCTGGGTACATGTGCACCCTGAAGGTGAGTAAGACTGTCCTGTGGTGTGTAGACTGACCCTAGGTACATGTGCACCCTGAAGGTAGGACTGTCCTGTGGTGTGTGGACTGACCCCGGGCACATGTGCACCCTGAAGGTGAGTACGACTGTCCTGTGGTGTGTGGACTGACCCCGGGTACATGTGCACCCTGAAGGTAGGACTGTCCTGTGGTGTGTGGACTGATCCCGGGTACATGTGCACCTTGAAGGTGAGTACGACTGTCCTGTGGTGTGTGGACTGATCCTGAGGCTGTGTTTCTCACGTTTCTTTCACTGGAAGAGAAAATGTTCAGGATTGTGTGTGTACATGTATGGATGTATGAAACTGTGAGTCGGCCAGCCTCCCAAAGTCATGCGTTCATGCGTTATATTTGATGCAGTGAAATCAGTTTTTTTAAAAATGCAGACAAACCTCTAGGAAGAGTGAGGACAGTGCTGGGAAACATAAAAGAGGAAGTAGGCCAAAAAGCAAATGAATTCGTACTGATGCATCTGGTGATGTAGTGACATCTCGGGCTCTTCGTCAGCTTCAGACTTAAGAGGCAGATCTCATCAGAGCAAAGGCCCATAACTGCTCCCCAATCAGGGATCTCTGGAAGAGAAGAGGTAAGACAGAAGAAGTGAGCCAAAGTGGCCGTCCTAAGGTCATTCCCAAAATGAAAGAGCATCATGGTTTTTGCTGATCATCTCAGTCACTTCCCCTCTAACCCCAAGTTCTTCTCTCAAAGATTAGCAGCTGTTCACTGAACGTAGTTTATGTTTCTCCTGTTTAGTCATTCTTCTATTAGGAGCTGTGGTGGCAGCCTTAACTGTTGGAACTGGGCAGGAGATACTCTGCAGGAAAAAAAAAAAAAAAAAAAGAAAAAGAAAAGAACTAAAGAGCCATGATGGATTTCTTTCAAAAGACACAGACAGTGATCAGGACGGGAAGATTGGTGTTACACTCTTCTTGGTGAAACAAGAAAAAAGCAGGCTGCGCAAGAATTTTTTCTCGTCTAGTGAATGAAGTACCCTGGTCTAAAAGTTGTTGAGAGGGCGGGACAGTGGGCATTTCTCATTGCTGAAGACTGGTTAGGACAGTGGGCATTTCTCATTGCTGAAGACTGGTTAAAAAGTTGTTGAGAGGGCGGGACAGTGGGCATTTCTCATTGCTGAAGACTGGTTAAAAAGTTGTTGAGAGGGCGGGACAGTGGGCATTTCTCATTGCTGGAGACTGGTTAAAAAGTTGTTGAGAGGGTGGGGCAGTGGGCATTTCTCATTGCTGAAGACTGGTCTAAAAGTTGTTGAGAGGGCGGGACAGTGGGCATTTCTCATTGCTGAAGACCGGTTAAAAAGTTGTTGAGAGGGCGGGACAGTGGGCATTTCTCATTTGCTGAAGACTGGTTAAAAAGTTGTTGAGAGGATGGAATAGTGGGCATTTCTCACTGCTGACGACTGGTCTAAAAGTTGTTGAGAGGGCGGGACAGTGGGCATTTCTCATTGCTGAAGGCTGGTTCAAAAGTTGTTGAGAGGGCGGGACAGCAGGGATTTCTCATTGCTGAAGACTGGTTAGGACAGTGGGGACTTCTCATTGCTGAAGACTGGTCTAAAAGTTGTTGAGAGGGTGGGACAGTGGGCATTTCTCATTGCTGAAGACTGGTCTAAAAGTTGTTGAGAGGGCGGGACAGTGAGGATTTCTCATTGCTGAAGACTGGTTAGGACAGTGGGCATTTCTCATTGCTGAAGACTGGTTAGGACAGTGAGGATTTCTCATTGCTGAAGACTGGTTAGGACAGTGGGCATTTCTCATTGCTGAAGACTGGTTAGGACAGTGGGGACTTCTCATTGCTGAAGACTGGTCTAAAAGTTGTGGGAGGAAATGGGACTGGATAAGCTCCACACTGTCAAGAGGGTTGTGTGCATCGTGTTCTCTCATACATCCACGTTTAGTTGTAACATGACAAGTGTAACCGACAAATCATCAAGAAAGTGTGCCCGCACAAAGGCTGTGCAGCGGGATGCCCAGGTGAAGGTCGGGTCACCTTGATTCCATGTTTATTAAGTGAGGTGGTGATGCCTACAGGTGAACCTGTCCGGGGACATTTACCGCCAGCCGTTTGGAATCCGCACAGTGAAACGTGTGACGACAGCCAGTTCCTCATCAACGGTCGTCCATTCTACTGCCACGGAGTCGCCAAGCATGAAGATGCTGATGTAAGTCATGGAGCTTTCCTCTTTCTTGTTTTTTTTTTTTTTTTCTCTAATCTGATCTCTTGTGCCACCCTGTAAACACATTACTCCTGTGCTGCTTGTCTGGATTTCATAGGCTCTGCTGCACCTGGTTCATCTTGTTGGATTTCCCTGACCCTGTCGCACTCTGGTTTGTCTTGTTGGATTTTCCTGACCCTGCTGCACTCTGGTTCGTCTTGTGTGGATTTCATAGGCTCTGCTGCACTCTGGTTCATCTTGTTGGATTTTCCTGACCCTGCTGCACTCTGGTTCATCTTGTTGGATTTTCCTGACCCTGCTGTACTCTGGTTCGTCTTGTTGGATTTTCCTGACCCTGCTGCACTCTGGTTCGTCTTGTTGGATTTTCCTGACTCTGCTGCACTCTGGTTCATCTTGTTGGATTTTCCTGACCCTGCTGCACTCTGCTTCATCTTGTTGGATTTTCCTGACCCTGCTGCACTCTGGTTCGTCTTGTGTGGATTTCCCTGACCCTGCTGCACTCTGCTTCATCTTGTGTGGATTTCCCTGACCCTGCTGCACTCTGCTTCATCTTGTGTGGATTTCCCTGACCCTGCTGCACTCTGCTTCATCTTGTGTGGATTTCCCTGACCCTGCTGCACTCTGGTTCATCTTGTGTGGATTTCCCTGACCCTGCTGCACTCTGGTTCATCTTGTGTTGATTTTCCTGACCCTGCTGCACTCTGGTTCATCTTGTGTGGATTTCCCTGACCCTGCTGCACTCTGGTTCATCTTGTGTGGATTTTCCTGACCCTGCTGCACTCTGCTTCGTCTTGTCACGGCCACAGCACCAGCAGTCCGCAGGAGCTGGTCAGTATCGAGTCCTCCTGAGGCAACCCACCAAGGGAGATACACACACCGCTTTTGAGTCATTTTGGTGGTGATCGCTGATGCCTCTTCTGATCCAACATATACAGGATGTCGCAGAACAATGGCAGTGATAGTTGGCTGATCATAGAACCAGAGGGAGTAGGTGGGTGTCTTCCTTTGGAGGCCATCACCACATCTGTTCATTGAGCCCCCATTGAACTTGCTGATGCCAGTAGCTTTGACAGCAGCTTACCAAGGGAGCAGCAGCATCATGGAGAGATGAAATAAAAAACCCGGTCAAGAGAACAGGGCATGAAGCGCCACAGAATTTGATACCTTTTTTTTTTTTTAATGCTGATTGTGGAGGGTGAGGACGATGAAGATGATGCTTTGGATTCCCATTTTGGTGAGAGACAATAAGATAGCGTGGCATCATCTACACTTCCTTTCATGATTTGTCCAGGCATCAACCAGGCCTGAGAGATACAGACACTTGCGATGTTGTTCAGAAAATTTGAGTGACATCTTATTGATATGTTCAAAAAGTGGATGACGCTTGATTATATAGTTCCAGTCTACCCTTAAGGGAGATTTGAAGGAAATGATAATAGAGAAATCAATAATTAAAAACAAATTTTTTGTTAAGTGTTGGAAACAGGAACAGAAAAGAAAAATGTACTAGTTCTCCAAGGAGGAAAAAAAAAGGAACAGTTTCTGCTTCATTTCAAACTTATATTCACACAGAAAGGAAGAGAAATGAAAATGAGCAAGAGACGGATAACTGGTGATGAAGAAAGTGGTGTGGAAGATGAAGACAAGGACAGTGTCACTGGGATCCTGGGCCCTGGATAGTCACCGTGAAACTTGAGAATGATCCAGAGAGTTTTCAGGCATCATGGCTCATAAGATGACCTTAGCTATGAAACAAAGATGTCAGCAACCGTTTTTGAGTTTTCAGTCGAATGGTCATCATACATAGCAGTAAGATGGGAGAAGGGCAACCACACAACTCAACAAAATAAATACTAACCGCTGTGGCAAATGTATAGTGTTGCAGACTCCTGGCTGGGAGGGTCATGAGTTCGATTCTCAGCAGAGCCATTTATTTGTAGGAGTTTTCACCCCTGACCAGCTCCCATCCAGAGCTGAGTTTCACAGTAGACTCAGTTTGGAAGACTGGCACCACACAGTCGGGTTTCATCCACTAAACGGATGCATCTCTAAAAGTGTTCAGGCTCAATTTTCCTGACCAACACTGTATCTGTCATGCCTGGTTGTCGCAGGATACAATATGAAAGTAAGCATAGAGTACAGCCCTGTCCTGCAGTATCAAACCTAAATCCATGGAAATCTATGGCATCCTGTCAATCATTGCCATCCTCACTGATCAGCACTGAAAGAAAAGACGCCAGTTATGTGGCTCTTCATGCCCTGCTCTCATGGTGACCTCAGTTCAGATAACCTCTCCACATCTGTGCACTTGGCTTGGTTCTGTTGGGGTCATCAGCATCTGCAGCTTCCCAGCTTGGTGTTGGACAGATGTGACGGATCCCTCCCAAAGGAGGAGCTCACTCACTGTGTGACTGAAGCAATGTTGTGGGCAGTAGAGGGCAAAGTAGTTGATGTCCTGTCTGAACTGGATCGGAACAGGCACCACTGACCACCACCAAAGTGACTCGGCAGCAGTGCAGTATCTCCTCCGGTGGGTTGCCTCATGGTGACTTGACACTGACTGCCGCCTGTGGATGGCCGGTGCCAGGGCTGTGGCAGGACACCGCAGGCTGAGGCTGTGGCCTAGACGTCAGGATGAGCAGCATGTGTGCTGCGCCACTGAAGTGCCACAGACGATGACTCTGCAACAAGAACAAACACGTTTTCCCAGTGATAGCCAGAAACAAGATTTGTGAGAACACCGCAGAATTACGGACTGTGGTGGGTCTCTACTTTACGCCAAGAGCAAAGACACAATCAGCCGTGTCTCCCTGATGAGTCCCATCCAGCGGACGAAGGCCTCGGAGCAGGCAATATAAAACAGCTCTGCCTTCAAGAGGGATTATGATGGTTCCCTCATGCAGCTAGTGAAGGGCTGTCATATTCATAATATATTTTCTTAATATTATGTCACCATTTTCTTCATTTTCAACCCCCTTTTTTTTTTTCTTTTAAAGTTCTAATCTTTACCATGTCATTATTATAATGATGGAAGAATTGTAGAATTGTTGGCCTGCACTTGTTTTTTTCCTCCACTACTTAAGTGTTCAGAAAAAAGGTTTGTTTCGATTTGTAACTTTTTCTCTGAGAGGACTGGAAGAGGGTAATATTTGCAAACCAGGTGGTTTTTTATTTAAATGATTTTTTGTGTGCTTGTGCTTGACATGGACATCATTAGGACTGAGCACCCACCTTTTCTTCACATCTCTAAAGACACTTGAACCCATTTTTTTGTCCTGAAATCAACAGAACCAGCTCTCAGGACCGACAAGCTAAAAGAACATGTCTTTTTACTTTGGACATAGATCCGAGGGAAAGGACTGGACTACGCGCTGATCGCCCGTGACTTCAACATGCTGAAGTGGCTGGGAGCCAACTGTTTCCGTACCTCCCACTACCCCTACGCCGAGGAGATCATGGATCAGGCCGACCAGCAGGGGATTGCTGTCATCGACGAGAGAGTCCAGGTGTTGGCATAAGGTATGAGCACCCAGGTCATTGCTGGTATCGACGTGAGTCCAGGTGTTGGCATAAAGAATGAGCAGTTTATTACTCCAAGCTACAAACGCCACACTTAATGTGTTGTTAGATACCTTTCCACTATCAGTGTGGGAAAGACGTCAATGTTCGGCATTCACAAAGCGTTCATATTGCATATGCGCTTTCATGGAACTGCAATATTCCTGCTCTTAAGTACTTTATAATGCAGCTGTATTCTGAAAGTCATGTCAGTCGTACTCTTCTTATATTATTTCCATGCTAGGCAAGTCAGTCAAATGTTCAATATGCAGAATGATTTTTTATTATTGCCTTCAATGTATGAGATATTTTTATGCAACAAATTCATTCACATTGTCATTTTTCAGTGTTTCTGCAACCGTTTCCAAGTCAGATGGATTAGCTTGTTCCTGTTGTTGCTTTCAGATCTCCTGAAACCAAAGCCTTTTCTTTTTTTTGTTATTTTGCTATTGATGCTTGTTCCTGTTGTTGCTTTCAGATCTCCTGAAACCAAAGCCTTTTCTTTTTTTTGTTATTTTGCTATTGATGCTTGTTCCTGTTGTTGCTTTCAGATCTCCTGAAACCAAAGCCTTTTCTTTTTTTTGTTATTTTGCTATTGATGCTTGTTCCTGTTGTTGCTTTCAGATCTCCTGAAACCAAAGCCTTTTCTTTTTTTTTGTTATTTTGCTATTGATGCTTGTTCCTGTTGTTGCTTTCAGATCTCCTGAAACCAAAGCCTTTTCCTTTTCTGTTATTTTGCTATTGATGCTTGTTCCTGTTGCTCCTTTCAGATCCCCTGAAACCAAAGCCTATTCTTTTGGTTATTTTGCTATTGATGCTTTTTCTTCTGGCCCTTCATCCTAAAAGAAGACCACCTCAATACCACCCTGTTAGCTGCCCCCCTTCCTGTCCCACCATCCCCATAGACCACCTCAGTACCACCCTGCTAGCTGCCCCCCCCCCTCCTGCCCCACCATCCCCACAGACCACCTCAATACCACCCTGCTAGCTGCCCCCCCCCCCCCCCTCCTGTCCCACCATCCCCACAGACCACCTCAATACCACCCTGCTAGCTGCCCACCATCCCCACAGACCACCTCAGTACCACCCTGCTAGCTGCCCCCCTTCCTGCCCCACCATCCCCACCCACGGTCTGTCACACTCGTCTCTCACTTTTTTGATTAACCACCAATGAGCACTCGAGTGCCTTTAAACATACTGAGGTAGAAAGGCATAGGGGAGGGATTTTCAGATCAGGTCGCAGTGAAAACATTTTTTTTTTTTTTTTGGTCCAGGTGAAGTAATAATTGATTTGAATTGAAAGACTTACTTTCCATTAATTTTGGGGGGGGGGGTAATAGGACATGGAAAAAAGCAAACGTTTAACATTTATGTCACAGGAAAGTGTAAATATGGTTGAAAATATATATTACTTTATGCATATTGATTTGTTTAGTTCAAAGTGTTCATGGTCAGGGGGGAAATATTTGATACGATGCAGCAGAATACGTCCAGGTTCCACCCTGTTTGATTCAGATTCACACCATGGGTCTGCACCAACATGGAATGAGCCAGTGCTTGGTCCACATTGTATCTTTCAACATTGCTTTGTTAAAATCAGTTGCGTAGGGTTTTAACCAACACACACACACACACACTTTTTTTTTCCCCTCTTATGAAACATGCTGAATGGATCTTTGATCCAGCGACGGATCCGGATCTACAGAACAGGTCTGTTTTAAGATTTAATGAATTTGTCCTTGAGTCCACATTGCCTATTGCCTCCAAGCTGGGTTGAATTGGGTTCTTTAGTTTGAGCTGATGAGGTACAAACACACAAACATGGGTTCTTTAGTTTGAGCTGATGAGGTACAGACAAACAAACAAGTGAGGGTGAAAACATTACCTTCTTGCTGGAGGTAGCAGCTTTGCTTGTACTGCATGAGCAGCTTTTGGGTTTGTATCCTGATCTTGCGTGTGTAAACACCTAGTTCTACAGTGATGATTGTGCAGCAGTGAGTGAACGCTGAATGAATGTATATCATTTTCATTAAATGTTAGATTTTTCAATAAGCGTTTGTTAGACCTTAATCCTGTCTTCATATATCATGTGATTTGAATTATGTAAGCCTTTGTTAACTATTGTAAATGCAACAGGGGAAATTAGGAAAAAAAAAAAAAAAAAGAAGGAAGAAAAGGACCAGTTTGGAAATGGAAAAAGAAAATGCTTTAAGAACAGCGGCAAGAATGCTGTAGAATGAAAGGGAAGCAATCCGCTCCAGACTCATCGTCTTCTCAGATGCACTGTCTGTGTGGAGAGCCATTCAGAACCCACAGAACAAGGAACTGAACGCCCGTGCTGCAGTCTTGCAGTGTAAGGAGCAGCAAAGAAGAAGCAGAGATGAAAAATCTGTTGATTAATCTAACATGATAGGAAATGATAACCAATCTATCGGTCACAGTTTAGAAGCGTCAGGTGGTGCCCCACTAAAAAAAGAAATGAACAAACAGACAAACAAAAAACAAAAACAAAAAAAACAAACAAACAGAAATGGTAGATAGGCACTCAAGGTCTGACCAGCACGTTGGGCTAATGCATAGGTCAGACATCTGCTGAGTCGTTGTCATGAGACCCTCTTCTTCAGTTCTCTCATCTTAGTTGTTAATTCATTTATCCATCAGCTTCAAATCATGCGTAGTGTGGTCTCAAAACTTAGCGGATGTGGTGTAGCGTATGTGGACTAGTCCGCATGCAGCGACGCCTCCTTGATGAAACTGAAACTGAAGCGGTGGTGTCCGAGGGTTAAAAGATGATGACCTGAAGCATGCTCTGTCACAGGTGTGGAGTCATTGGCCCTGATTTCCTGGCACACCGTGAAGAGATGATAACATTTTTGTGCCAGGTTTGGAAACTTTGGCCCCGTGAACCTGGCCCACCATAAGGAGGTGATGACAGAGATGGTGCGCAGAGACAAGAACCGGCCGTCTGTGATCATGTGGTCTGTGGCCAATGAACCGTCGTCGGAGCTGCCCATGGCTGAGAACTACTTCAAGTGAGTAGGTAGAGTACCGTGCCTTGAATATGTGTACGCATGTGAGCAAATACAAATGATGGGTATGTGTTCTTAGCTACTCATACCATCGAGAGAAAGTTGCAGGGAGGGAAACAATGACAGATTATTTTTTCCCCAGACGATTATTTCGTTTGATGGGAATGAGTTCAGATTGTGTGTTCCTACCCGTCTTTCTCCTCCACACCTGTTACAGTCCCACCCCACCCCCATCCTCCCGTTCCCCCCACACCTCTCTCCCACCTCCCTACTGCACAGTTGTCATTCTGTTCCTTCAGGTGGAGGGCATGCCTAGGGATGGCGTGTGGTCCTCTCATTCAGCAGGTAACTTGTGAAACACCGCCAAAGTGACCGGGCAGCGGTGCAGGGTCTCCTTTGGTGGGCGGCCTTGCAACGATTTCACATTGACTGCACCTGTCTGGGCTATAAGCAGCATTACATTTACCATTACCATGCTCCCTGTGGGACTGCCGGTGCCAGAGCTGTGGCTCTGTACAGGGGGTCGGAACGAGCAATGTGACTGCACAGTCATGGAAGTGGCACAGAGGATGAGCAGCAAAAAATAGAGAAAAAAAAAAAAAAGGAATGAGTGAGAGGCATGGGTCAAGAGAGACCCACATCATCAGGAGTGAGTGGTCAGTGGTGACATCCGGTCATTGTGTATAGGCCATTTAGGAACTGCTTTGTTGGATGTGTCGTTCAGTAGTGTATAGGCCGTTTAGGAACTACTTCGTCGGAAATGTGTCGTTCAATAGTGTATAGGCCATTTAGGAACTACTTCGTCAGAAATGTGTTGTTTAGTAGTGTATAGGCCATTTAGGAACTACTTCGTCAGAAATGTGTTGTTTAGTAGTGTATAGGCCATTTAGGAACTACTTCGTAGGAAATGTGTCGTTCAGTAGTGTATAGGCCATTTAGGAACTGTGTTGTCTGAAATGTGTCGTTCAATAGTGTGTAGGCCATTTAGGACTACTTCGTCGGAAATGTGTCGTTCAGTAGTGTATAGGCCATTTAGGAACTACTTTGTCAGATATGTGTCTTCAATAGTGTACAGGCCATTTAGGAACTACTTGGTCGGAAATGTGTCATTCAGTAGTGTATAGGCCATTTAGAAACTATTTCATCAGAAATGTTTTGTTCAAAAGACAAGACTTATCACTTTCTTACTTCTTCACTCAGAAAATCCCGAATTTGTTGACAATTGCATTATTATGTTTCTTGCAAATGCCTTTATTTTCATTGGACTCCTTCGATACTGAAAGAGAAATTCAAGGTTTTATTGCTTCTCTGGGCCAGAGCAGTCCAGAAAGAACTGCAAAAGGTGAACATGGTTTTTTCACCTGACTGATGGCACTGCACAGGGAGGTGATTGCCCACACCCGTGACATGGACAAAGCCAAGAGACCTGTGACCTTTGCCTGCAATCAGGACTACAACACGGATGTGGCTGTAAGGGGTGGAACTGCACTTTCTTTTTCAGTGGTGTCTCAGTCTGTCCCTGTTTTTCTGGCTGTCCGTTGGTTTGGTTGGTCTGTGGTCTTTCTCTGTTCATGGAAAAAGAAAAAACAGTCATTTAAAAAAAACTGCAAATAAGTAGGGAACACTCTGATGGTGTATTATGAGTATGCGCAACATGTGTGTATATGTGAAATCAAAATCATCTTTTGTGAGGATTGAAGAATAATCTTATCATTTTTTTTTTATCCTGCTTTCATTAAAGAAGAGAGGAAACACAAGAACAGGAGGAATGAAGATGTGAAGTACTACATGAAGAAAGGAGGAAACAAGAACAGAAGAAATGATATAAGATATGAAGTACTACAGGAAGAAAGGAGGAAACAAGAACAGAAGGAATGATATAAGATACGAAGTACTACAGGAAGAAAGGAGGAAACAAGAACAGAAGGAATGATACAAGATATGAAGTACTGCATGAAGTGATACCACTGAGCGGGCATGTAATAGGTATCAGCAACATTTTTTTTCAAATGAAATCAAATATATGTACGTATAACATATCACCAAGTATACATGCTGTTCGCTTGAGTGCATGTGTTTGTGTGCGTACATTGTCTATGTACATGTAGGCATATGTAGGTATATAAGTTCGACTTTATATATAAAAGAGGGGATAAGTTTTAGGGGTGTCTTTTTTTTCCCCAGATGAGATTGTAGTTTGTTGTGATACGCACACTTTGCATATGTGTCTGTGTGTTTACTATCAGCCTGCATGGAGAAGGAAAGTAGCATAGCCTCCGTTTCTCTTTAATTCAAAATTTTCTTTTTTTTCCTCAGGTACAGTTTGTAGATGTCATCTGCATCAACCGTTACTACGGTTGGTACAGCGACATAGGTCACACGGAGGTCATTCAGCTGCAGTTGGCGAACGACCTCAAAGGATGGCGCTCCAAGTACAAGAAACCCCTGATGTTCACAGAGTACGGGGCCGACACTGTGGCCGGTCTGCATCAGGTACTGGAGGGTTCATACTCGTGGGGGGGGGGGGGGGGGGGGGGGGTGTTCTCTGTCCCATCTTCTAGTCCTCTCCTTGCCATTACTCCTGGCCACTCATTTCAGCTCCACTGTACACAGCCACACCTAGGTTGTCCTAATGCGACCATCGCACTAGCAGTCCACTTGGTGCACTCACTATTAGGTTGTGATGAGGCAACCCCGCCAGGGGAGACACTGCATGGCCACACTGTCATTAAGATGGTGTTCAGTGTGCCTGGTCTAAGCCTTGTACTGAAGGCGAGGGATTGTGTGCGCGTTGAGCCAGCGGGAGTGAGCATCCTCAGTTTTCTGGGGGCTGCCACCAGAACCATCCCGTGACAGTGGCCATGAACTTACTGTCACCAGAACCATCCAGTGACAGTCCCCGTGAACTTACTGCCACCAGAACCATCCAGTGACAGTGGCCATGAACTTGCAGACACTGGCGACTTTGATGCAAGCTGGCCGTAGCGTGGACATGAAGAGGGGATCAGAACTGAGGTCACCATGACACCGGGCTGTGAAGAGCTGGCGGATTAGAGACTTTCTTTTTGATGATGACCAGTGGTGACTCGGATGATGAACCTGATGCCAGGGAGTGCCAGACCTGGGCCTGAGATCACACGACAGCGCTGTAGCCAACGCTTCCTTTCATGACATAACCTGACTTTTCCCTGAGCTTTTCGTGGCATTACACTCACCCCAGACTCCACCACCAACCGCATGAAAAACTCTGTTATGCAAGGAAAACTCCCCGCGTAGACCTGCTCAGTAAAGGCTCCGTCTCTTCAGAGACTAAACGTTTTTGTCTTTGTCTCTCAACCACAGCAGGCTGAGATTCCATGGCTGTGTATCCATAGGCCCAGTGAGCTGTGAGAGGGTCACTGCTTCCAAGGCATGACAGGATGCAAGGCGGGCCCCATCCCCGTCCTTCCGCCCCCTTAAATGCTGTCTCTGACATGAATTAGGAGCCCATTGACCGCCCGGTGGAGAGAGAGGATGTTGAAGCCGCAAAACTCCGACCCCAGGAGCGGTTGAACTCACTACTGTCTGCTTTAAAGGCAGATGCTCTAACCGTTTGATCACAGGCCCCCCCCCCCCCCCCCCCCCCCCCCCGCCCCCCAGTGGAAATTCCCTCTTTTATAAGACCCAGGTGTTGTTTTAGAATTTCAGGTGGACGTCATTGAGAGTCTTCAATATTGTGTAACCTGATTGTCTGTCCCAGCAGTGTCTGTGTGTGCAGACCTGCCAACCATTACGCATTTCGCGTAATTTATTATGCCCAAGTGATAATTCTTACGCCTTACGTATTTAGCCAAAAAAATTACACATTGAAAGTTTTCAAAAAAAAAAAAAAAAAAAAAAAAAAGGACGAAAAATTGCTTATGAACAGACATGCACAGCGCCAGTAATCTTCAAGAAGCATTTCCGGTCATGCGCATTTCGTTTCACCATCTTTACCATTCAGCGAAGTTGACATCCTTTTGAAGTTTTAGCTACGAAAATGTCAAAAAATGAAGCAGGAAGTTCTGGACAAGATGCGAAAAAGAAAAAAAACTTGGTCAAAAGTTCTGAAAAGAATACTCAGAGA
>JADBJO010033116.1:0-2500 GCA_016801955.1 Conus betulinus
TACCACTCACTGGTGCAATGGACAATAAAACCTCATTAATGTTAATTAAGACCGTCGCGACGCAAACAATGAAGCCACATTTACTATTTAGGAGATTAATATTTCACGTTGTCTTACAAGTGTTTTTTTCTTCTTCTTCTCTCTTATTTACCTGTGAGCATTCACATAACGACTTGCTTATAGCGTTTACAAGGTATTCAGGGTACATTCCATACAGATATATTGAAAACACTAACAAAAGCATTAAACAACAGAAGCCATATAAGGGGAGCTTCTCTCGTATTGTCATGATGTCACCTAACCGTCCTTTGTTTGTGTGTATCGTTCGTTTGTTTATTTTGATTGTTGTTTGTTCGTTCGTTTTTTCATTGTGTGCTTTTTTATGTTTGTTTTTTTGTTGGTCTGTTTGCTTGTTTTCATGTTATCTTGTTGATATTGTTAAAATAAAACTACGAGTTGTGAAAATATAGCATGTGAACAGAAACTGTCTTTCTGGGGAAACTGTAAATATCCCAATCGCTAAACCCAAATGGGTTACATCTGACTCTCACGTTCTTTTTAGATATCAATTCTAGAATATGTAGCGTCTCCGGCCCAGACAGTCGTCTATCAGCTGAAAAGAGACCTGAGATAGAAGAGGCGTTATAAATCTCTCAGAAATTCAGACGTCACGAATTTGAAAAGCGATCGTTACGATAGAAAAAAAAAAAATCTCTCTTTTAGATCAAACAAATCAAAAAAAAAAAAAAAAAAAAAAGGATATGTCACCTGCAGAATATCCATTTCAACTCTCTCTCTCTCTCCTCTCTCCTCTCTCTCTCGCTCTCTCCTCTCTCTCTCTCTCTCTCTCTCTCTTCTCTCTCTCTCTCTCTCTCGTTAGCTGTGGCACTGTCAAGTTGTGTCTGCTTGTGTGTATGTAGATACATCGACTAGCTTGTATGCGTGTGTTGGCTTGTTTGCTCGTTTGTTCTCGTGTTTTTGTATCCGTGTGCATGTTTGCGCGCGCTCGCGCATGTGTGCGTGCGTGCGTGCGTGTGTTGTAGTGTGTGGTGTGTGTGTGTGTGTGGGTGTGTTGTGTGTGTGTGTGTGTGGGTGCGCGCGCGCGCGCGCGCGCGCGCACGTGCGACCGGTGACTGCCATTTGTTATCGCCGATGTTTGTATTAATTTTGTTATCATGTTTATTGATTCGTTAAAAGTTGTTTTTTGCTGTGTCTCAGTATAATTTCCTTTTTTTTTTTTACACTTTTCGTGCTTTTTCATTATGGTGAAAAACCTGCTTGCAAGGCTTAAATAAAATAAACGCAGCAAACCAACAACAACAACAACAACAACAAAATGAATTAACAGTGTTTCAATCACCGTTTTAAAAAAAGACTTGTTGGAGAGAGCGTCCGGTTGCTTTTGACAGCCACGTGGACCACCCCCAAAAACAGGGCCATACCACGGCGTTGGCTAAACTTAGCTATCAAGCAGTTTGATCATCAACCGAAATTTTACAAAAAAAAAAAAAAGTGATATATTCGGGTCTAGATACAGAGCAAAACATGTACAACTTTACCTTTGATCTCTTTGCACCAACCCCCCCCCCCCCCCCCCCCCCCCCCCCCCAAAAAAAAAAAAAAAAATGCAGTTGTATAGATGATAGTATGTCCGAATACGTATCGACTGACAGATGGATACCGTGATACAATCACCATTTTCTTACATATAAAGAATCATCTCTCTGGAGAACTATAAGACAGTCATGCTCAGAGGAGAGAGAGAGAGAGAGAGAGAGATGAGAGAGAGAGAGAGAGAGAGAGAGACCCACAAAGAAGCGAGAGAGGAAAAAGTGTGAAAAATGAATAACTCATGGAAGTTACAGCCCACCAGCCGCAGGGGATCTGTCTGAGGGAATAAATCAAGAAATAAATAAGGAAACAAGGAACAATAACATCTACAAGCCACGCTCCAAGCAAAGAAAAACGCATATCAAAAACTAAAAATAAACAGACAGACAAACAAACGAACAGAAGAAGAAAGAAAGAAAGAAGAAGAGGAAGAAAGAAGAAGAAGAAGAACAAGAACAAGAACAAGAAGAACAACAACAAGAAGAAGAAGACCAAGAACAAGACCAACAACAAGATCAAAAACAAAGAAGAAAAGAAGGACACAGAAGAGGAAGGAGGGAAGGGAAAAAAAAAGAAGAAGAAGAAGCACAACCGCAACAACACACAATAACAACAAACAAAACTCCGCAAAGCATCATCATCAACAAGAATCCTGCGGGACGGGGGGGGGGGGGGGGGGGGGGGGGGACACCTAAGCACGCTACTGCACGCTGTCTGCTTCTCTTCCTTCCCTCTTCACTTCCCCCGCTCCCCTTCCCCTCACCACCCCCCCCCCCCCCACTCCCCTCCCCACTCCCCCCCTCCCCCCCCCCCCCCCCCCCCCCCACTCCACCTCCATCTTTCTCTCTTTCCCTTCCTGCCGTATGCCTTCCCTGTTCTTCAATCCTCC
>JADBJO010033117.1:0-12500 GCA_016801955.1 Conus betulinus
TTGTTCTATAAAATTGAAACTGACGCTGCGAACTCTTTGTGAATGGACCTTTGGCCCCACAATAATTGGCGCGGCGTTAACGCGCGTCAAGTGTCAAAGTGTCTCTCTCACACACACACACACATACACACACACACACCACGCATGAACACACACAGAGACACATATATACATGAAGAACACACACACACACACACACACACACACACACACATACACATACATACACACACACACATACATACATACACATGAACACATTTACAGTCTATGGGATCTACCAACATTACCTGGTTATCTGGTATTTTTCTGAGTCACTGCATCTGAGTTCTGACGTTCTGGCTGCTGACTGTAGTGCATCTGTCTCGCCTTGAAGTTTGTAGAGAACTGGCCTGTGAAGATACTACTTGGACAAGAGATCCATCCATCAAAGTTAGGGAAATTTCTCCACTGTTTCTGGTGGCGGCCTCTTCTTCTCAGCCCCCCACCCCACCCCCCTCCCCCTCATGAAAGCGTGTGCCTAGAACTCTTTGAGGTATACTTGCTCTATGTAGTCAGGGGTTGCTGCTTTCCTCTCCAGTTCTGACTGTGTGCCCTTTGTTAGAATGCCAGGAATGCTGATTCTTATTTCTGGGAATTGATGTCTTTTTTCCATGATGGTAGTTAACTGTGTGATGGACTTGTCTTGCTTCCTTGTTGCAAAAGTTCAGGATCCTATCTCTCAAGTCTACGTGCGTTGTGCACAATGCTGCTGCACTTGAATATGCATTTGATGAACTATGACATTGTTAAAATGCTTACAGAAATGCTTCTATAGAATGAAACACATAAATCAATGAAATGCTGTATTGATTCATTCATAAACTGGCTTTATTACTGTCTTCAGTGTCTGATCTGATTTCAAATAGTTTCTGTTTGATCCTGCAATATGACACTCGTCATTGTCTTCAACATCGTGAGTCTCCAAGTCTGACATGATGATAATAAATTGGGAGTTAAATCACAAAATCAAGGCTACAATAACGATAAATTTGTATGCTCGTTTATGAAAAGCATTTAAATTTGTTTATTAGTCTTTTTACGCAGATTTGAAAATACTGTGTAAAAAAAAAAAAAAAAAATGCAAGCACTATGGTATTGTGACTTACCAGACTGTGCACATGGACTTGTGTTAACAATATGACTTTTTGTTTAAAATGTCGAAACATATACAGTACCCCTCTATCTGTGGTTCACTTACTCTCATCTTTCTTCTCTATGTTACCAATCAGAACGAGTACTCCATGTCCATGAAGTGAGTCCTATGACACCATGAACAGCCAGTCTGAAACACAAGGAAGAGAGCACTGTACACTCTGACACACTACAGGAAAACAACACTGAACAGTCTGACACAATACAGGAAAAGAGTACTATACATTATGACACACTACAGGAAGAGAGCATTGCACAGTCTAACACGCTAAAGGAAAAGGGCACTGCACAAGGCACTGTACAGTCTGACACACTACAGAAAAATAGCACTGTACACTCTGACACACTACAGGAAAAGAGCACTGAAGAGTATGAAAGACTACAGGAAAAGGGCACTGCACAATATGACACATTACAGCAAAACAGCACTGCACATTATGACACATTGCAGGAAAAGAGTACTGCACATTATGACACACTGCAGGAAAACAGCACTGAACAGTCCGACACACTGCAGGAAAAGAGCACTGCACAGTCTCACAGACTGCAGGAAAAGACCACTGCACATTATGACACATTGCAGGAAAAGAGAACTGCACATTATGACACACTGCAGGAAAAGAGCACTGAATAGTCCGACATACTGCAGGAAAAGAGCACTGCACAGTCTCACAGACTGCAGGAAAAGAGCACAGCACATTGACACATTGCAGGAAAAGAATACTGCACATTATGGCACATTGCAGGAAAAAAACAGCACTGCACATTATGACACATTACAGGAAAACAGCACTGCAGATTATGACACATTGCAGGAAAACAGTACTGCACATTATGACACACTGCAGGAAAACAGCACTGAACAGTCCGACACACTGCAGGAAAAGAGCACTGCACAGTCTCACAGACTGCAGAAAAAAAGAGCACTGGATATTATGACACATTACAGGAAAAGAGTACTGCACATTATGACACACTGCAGGAAAACAACATTGACAATCAGACACACTGCAGGAAAAGAGCACTGCACAGTCTGACACACTGCTAAGAAGAGCACTTAACAATCTGACACACTAAAGGACAAATGGATAGAGAGTCTAAAGTCTACCGTATAAATCTCCTGAGGGAATATATGGAGAGAGAATATCCATTCAGTGAGAGAAAGGGTCTATGCAACTCCAGCCATACACATTCAGAATCAAAGTCATCCCTAAAACCTAGGGTCGAACATTCCCAATGAAATAACACTCTGGCAGAGCAAAGCCATCCAACGGGGACATTTGCAGGGGCGGATCACTGTTTTGTAAGGGGGGGCTAATCCATCGAAGGTGCGAAGCGCCAAGCTTACTAGGAGGGTCCGGGGGCATGCCCTCCCCCCCCCCCCCCCCGAAAATTTTTAAATCAAAGACGTAAAATGGTGCAATCTGGGCATGTAAATGCGACTCTAGGTGTACTGTTCATTTACCTCTGGAAACGTGATTGAGAACCATATCATACTGCTTCCAAACTGACATTTCTGCAGTGAAAGAGCATGACATATATATGTATATACTGAGGAGAAACAATCAGGTTTCGAAATATCGGTATCTGACCAGGAGTTATATGTTAGTGAGCTTCCTCCCCATTGGAGATGGTCTCCTGCTTTGGAGACTATAAGCTTGCTGAAGGTTCATTTTGAGAAGCATTATTATTCCCCATTCTCCCACTCACACATACTGTCAGTAAGACAGAATCATCTACCACTGCAGATATGAAGACTTATCACCCCCCCACCCCTATTTTTACAATCTGAGACATAAGAGCAAGCTTTGTTTATAATTCAATATTTCTAGCAGTCATTGCAAACACCTAGCTGCTCTGTAAGTTGCTGGAATGGTGCTCGGTACTTATCCTTGGAATTTATTGTGTTTATTGTAATTTAGTCCCTTGTGGATTCATTCCAAGAACTGGCCCTCAGCACTTGTGTCTTAAGAGGTTATCTTTTTATATTTTCTACTTTTCACAAGAAAATGTAGCTTGTTTTGCTCTTTCATGATTTTCTTTGCTTCTTAGGTGGCACCTTTGGTTAATTTTTTGAAAACTCAACAAACATACTACGGTATTGCACACCAGCCTTTTTCTGGTATAGCATTCTTCTTAAAACTGAAAAGGCAGAGGCGTCAAATTACCACTTTCCACGGTCACTGAGGAGAAACAATCAGGTTTCGAAATATCGGTATCTGACCAGGAGTTATATGTTAGTGAGTTTCCTCCCCATTGGAGATGGTCTCCCGCTTTGGAGATTATAAGCTTGCTGAAGGTTCATTTTGAGAAGCATTTATTATTCCCCATTCTCCCCCACTCAAACACATACTGTCAATAAGGCAGAATCACCTACCACTGCAGATATGAAGACTTATCACCCCCACCCCTATTTTTTACAATCTGAGACATAAGAGCAAGCTTTGTTTATAATTCAATATTTCTAGCAGTCATTGTAACACCTAGCTGTTCTGTAAGTTGCTGGAATGGTGCTCGGTACTTATCCTTGGAATTCATTGTTTTTTTATTATTATATATATATATATATATATATATATATATATATATATATGAAATGTACGTGATTATGTTTCTCAACTCTTTTCCTCAACATCTTTATAAGTTGAAAGAAAACGCATGCCTACCTTTCAACCACAGCTTGCTTGCACTCCCATGCAAACTGGACGATCACAACTGCTGCTATATATACCAGTCCACTCCACACTGTCACAGCTCGTGCTTGCCCAGTTCTCTAACCACAGTGCTGATCCAGACACCAAGCTTTAAAAGTCTGGCGTATAATTTGAAAGAAGTCAGTTTGTTCTTACTATACACAGTTTCAAGAGCTTAGTGCATTGCATCAGCCGCAGTGCAGTCTTTGCTCAGCAAATCAGTTTCACTTGCAAATTCCAAGTGTGAGTGATGGAAACGCCAATAAGAAGACGCTTGGGTGTTCGTTCTTTCTCCCATATGGATCGTACTGTGTGGAATCCCCTACCACTTGCCCTGAAAAACAAGCAAGTCTGCTCGTCGTTCAAAATTTAAAAGCCCCTGAAGACTCACCCGTTCACACAATCTGCCTAAATTTGAAATGTGAACTATAAATAGAACTGGACAGATTTCCTTCACAACACTCGGTCTGATGGGTGAAATATGAGTGTCTATTCAGATGCAAGAAGGTCTGTCGTTTTAAATGTCGTGTTAATATGTTTCTAAGTTCTGAGTTCTTCGGTTGATCTCTCTCTCTCTCTCTCTCTCTCTCTCTCTCTCTCTCTCTCTCTCTCTCTCATACAGACACACAGAAACACACACACGCATGTATGCATGCGCACCCACTTGCACACACACACACACACACACACACACACACACACACACACACACGCCTCTCCATGCAAAAGTGCTCACGCACGCTTGTGTATTTTGTACATTCATGTGGGTATTTGTGCGTACCTGCATTCATCTTCAAATACGTGAAAATGTGTTATGGCTCGCTCGCTCTCTCTCTCTCTCTCTCTCTCTCTCTCTCTCTCTCTCTCTCTCTCTCTCTCTCTCTCCTTCACATACACGTATAAACACACACACATAGATGCGCGCGCACACACACACACACACACACACACACCCACACACGCGCGCGCGCGCGCGCGCACAAACACACACATGCGCGCGCGCACACACACACTCACAGACGCATGCACACCCACACACAAACACACACACACACACACACACACGCGCGCGCGCGCGCGCGCGCGCACGCGCGCTCGCACGCACGCACGCACACACAAATGCACACACACATACACATACACACACACACACACACACACACACACACACACACACACACACATGCGCGTGCGGTTTACTTTTTGTCATTTGTAGACAAAATGACCACATCTTTTGCACTCAGTGGGTACTAGTGTGTGTGCAAAGATGGCGGATCAGGTCGATCCTTAATTGTTGAATTTTATTTCAGTGTGGACAGGGAGGTGAGCCTGGCTGAGAGGTGGTGCTTGCTCTGATTTTGTTCTTTCCCCCTAAACTGACGTTTGTGGTCGTGCCTCCACTCTTCTCGTTTAAAAGCCTTCCATTCCAGATTTGATCGTGGTGTGCTAGGTCCGAGGAGACGAGCGATGTTACAGCTCCTTAGTGAGGCCTTCAGTGTTTGTTTGTAGCGGATCTTTTCGTCCTCCATGGGAACGCGTGTCTTTTAGCAGCTCGCCATAGACCAGTCTCTTTGGAAGACAACTACCATCCATGCAGTGTACATGTCCTGCCCACCTGAGTTGAGAGCGTATTAGCGTCGCTTAGAATGCTTTTCATCTGGGTCTTCTGAATCACCTCTGTATCTAGCACTTTGTCCTGCCTTTCGATGTTTCTGACGCATCTCATGTGGAAAAGAGTTCAGCTGACTGGCATTTCGACTGTAAACCATCCAAGTTTCACAGGCGTACAGCAGAGATGACAATGCAACTGCACGATAGTTTTGGTCTGCAGTCCTAGTCCTCGTATTTCCCACACCTTGTCTTGAAGTCTGCCAAAGGATGCACTAGCATAAGCCATTCTATATATCCGTCGTCGATGTTGGTATCATATGTGAAGGCAAAGAGTTCTGTATGTAAATATAATGCTTTGTTATACATGATTAGTGAGAAAAGGGAAAATTTCCGATTTTGTGTTAAGATTTGTGTATGTCACAAGCATAAATTTGGTTAACATGTGTAGTAGGCTGAACAGCCCTTAATGTGTAAATAATTTGAAGAAGCAGAAGAGTCAGAATTTGATTTTATTAGAAAAGTTGAAAAATGACAGGTACAGAATGCGCGTGTTCATGTAAGTGTGTGAGTAATTGTGAACTTGACTGTAACAAGACAGACGATGAAAACTGACAGTATGCATGAAGCTGCCCGCATGCGCAGTTATTGAATGCTGAGGACGATTTCAGCTTCAGGTGAGTTTTGCTATGCTATATCTGCATGTTTACTTTTTGTGTTTAGCAAACCTACTGGGACTCTTTTGGCTCATTATCTGTCATTCATTTTTTCCAGGTGTTTGTTTGAGGAGACTGAAGCCCTCTGGTAAATTACTTATTTTTTGTCTTTATGTAGCGTTTGGATAACATTATCTACTTCAGTTCTCTGAATATATCCGTTTTGCAACATACGCCCATGACAGTGGTGACCTCTAGTTTTAAGCATGAGAGTGAGTCAAACACGCACACCCATATCCTTTCTTGAAAATAAGCTAAAATCAGGTACCCCCTATTTATGACATTTGATGTGTAAGCTTCTAACAATTGACTGTGATGTTCAGATCTATGTAGGGGTTGCAGGAGGTTGTCGATGCAGTACTTCTGTGTTCTTTTTGTTCTGATTGTGAAATCATCACAGGCTTTGGCAATTTGGTCCTTACTCCCTTGCATGTCAGTCCGTATGGCAGCATTCATTGCACACTTACTAGCGAAGAGAACGTTAAGGACAGTGTCCTCTTGGACTTTGGTTTTTGGCTTGTGACCTCCTAAAGCTGAAGAGATGTCCATCTGTCCGACATTTAAAGCTAACTCCAGAGTCATTATCTTGTAAAGCATCCATCAGCACAGAAGAAAACATCACTCTGAAGAGGACGGGAGCTATCACATGGCCCTGCCAGACGCCATTTGATACAGGGAATGGCGGTGAGTACTCTACATCATCCTGTTTTCTTGCCTGCATACCATTATGAAACTGCCTGACCATTGAGATAAACTTTGAGGGGCATCCAAACTTGGCCATGAACTCTCGAAAGTCTTCATGACAGATAGTGCCGAATTCCTTGGTCAGGTCCACAAATGCATAGAGGCCGATATTCTGATCCTGACATTTCTCTTGTAGTTGCCGTGCAGCGAAAATCATGTCCACAAAACTATGACTCGTCCTGAATCCACGTTGGCTGTCAGGTAGCAAGTCTTGCTGCATGCACTGATTTAGATAGTTAAGTAGGATTCTGGTCAGAATCGTTCCTGCGATGGAGAGAAGTGAGAGCCACAGTTGTCATGTTTTCCTGTTCCCTTTCCACATGCAGAGGTGAATGTTAGAAGCGTCTACATTCTTGTGGAAGTTTCTCATAGTTCCACATGGATTGGAATAACTCAGTACGTTTCCTGACCAGCTGTGGACCACCAGAACAGAGTCAGCACCAGATGCTTTAACACTGTACATAAGCTTCACAGCTCTCTCCACTTCAGTTTCAGTTTCATTAAGGGTGCAGTCAATTGGGACATAAGGCAGTCTTGTGATCGCTACATCATGATTATAGGTGGTCGGTAGAGGACACTATTAAAGTGTTCAGCCCAGCGCTTAAGAATCCTCCTGGTCACTCTATTTCCATGGGCACTGAGGAGAGAGGATGATCCTGACGATGTGGGAACATAGATAGTCTTAAACACACTGTAAAAGTTCTTCATGTCATTGCAGTTGGCAAAGACTGAATCTCTTCAGCCTTCTCATTCAGTTATGCATCCTGCATTTTATGCAGCTCAGATTGTGCAGTCGTTTGGGTTTATTGAATGCAGCTTGCTTGGAAACACAGTTAGGATAATTAAGATGGGCTCTATAGAGTTGTGTGTTTGACATGAAGCAATTATTGGATGTGGTATTTATTTTCATCGAACCAGTCCCAGTGCTTTCGTGTGATAGGACCCACCACTTCTGAGGCACTCAGCATAGATTGTACCACAGAATATCTCCCAGTCTGTCTCAGCATCATGGGAATCGGGCCTTAAAAGTTTCAACTTGCTGCCGAGTTTGTTTGTTTGTTTTTCACCTGTCTCTGTATGACGAGGTTGCATTTCATCCTGGAGACCTTCAGTCGCTTTGGCACCTTTATGCCCTGCGGTCGTCTGGCTGGCTTTATCTTGATCTTAAGCTCAGAGATCAGCAAGCGATGGTCGGTCCAACACTGCACCACTCATGGATTTGGTATATCTGACAACGTGCCTAATCCCATTGCCTGACGATACCATAATCCAGCAGAAAGCAGTACTTTGAGCGAGGGCTCAAACCATGTTGTCTTGTTAAGATTAGGAAGGCGAAAGACCAAACTGATGATGAGAAGGTCATGGGCAGCGCAGATTTCTCGCAGTAGGTCATTGCAGGTACAGCTGCCCACGCCATTTTTCCCAGTTCCCAAGAGGTGTGAACTGTGGCAAATCTGGCATTGAAATCACCAACGATAATGAGCTTATCTGCTCTGGGTACGTCGGAGATGGTCTTCATCATGCATCTCTGTCCGCTGGCCATCGCCTGCAAGCCGAATCTCACTGAGGGCAGCAACGTGCACTCTGAATCTTGCCAGCTCGCTGGTCACGAGAGCAGTCCTCCTCTCGGGTCTGTCGGCTCCAGCCCTGTCCGATAAAGTGTGCACATTCAATGTGCCTAGATGAGATGGGTCATCTTTATAGATTGTTCTGATTAATTTTCCTATTACTGTTTAAATGGGATTCCAACCAGCTGCGATGTGCTGTCTAAGGTATAGGTGAAGCAGGCAATGTTTGAGACACCTTTTCTGACCCTTCCCCTTGATTACCAGATGAGCAGTGCATTCCTATATAAGGCTAGATGCATCCACGGATCCGTGAAGGGGAAAAAAACTCATCCTGGAGGTGACATGTCATCACAAGGTCTTGGACATCTGGGAGAAGGACGAACCACTGCACCAAGTGACGACCTGCACGCCATTGTCAGGTAATGACATGGGACTGGATCATTTCAAGACTTGCCACACTGACAGTAATCAATCCACAGGCATTGTACTACAGAGAAAAAGACAGAAGAAGAGGTGGGAGAACGGTGCCCCAGTTGCCAGACTTGTTCTTTGCTGGCTTTCAGTAGACTGCATGGAATCAAGGTGGATGAAAGTCATGACTGGTGTCCCACAAACATTGTGTGGGGTGAAGAGGTGGGACAAACAAGACAAGACAAAGTCATGACTGGTGTGTCACAAACATCTGTGTGGGGTGAAGACGTGGGTCAAACAAGACAAGTGAAAGTCATGACTGTGTGTCACAAACATCTGTGTGGGGTGAAGAGGTAGGTCAAACAAGACAGTGAAAGTCATGACTGGTGTGTCACACAAACATCTGTGTGGGGTGAAGAGGTAGGTCAAACAAGACAAGACAAAGTCATGACTGGTGTGTCACAAACATCTGTGTGGGGTGAAGAGGTAGGGTCAAACAAGACAAGTGAAAGTCATGACTCGTGTCACAAACATCTGTGTGGGGTGAAGAGGTAGGTCAAACAAAGACAAGACAAAGTCATGACTGGTGTGTCACAAACATCTGTGTGGGGTGAAGAGGTAGGTCAAACAAGACAAGTGAAAGTCATGACTCGTGTGTCACAAACATCTGTCTGGGTGAAGAGGTGGGACAAACAAGACAAGTCAGATACGGGAGAGGAAACAGTGTGGCCGTTTACCACTTGCTATGTTGGTATGTGACCCCCTGGTCAGGTTCTCCATATTGACCAACTTATCAAGTTATTATTTCATTTCATTTCATCTGTTTGCTCTGTTTGTTTGATGGCCTGTTTTCAGTCGATGTAACAGTCGTGATTTTAACATTTTCACTACTTTCTCTTCTAGTGCTTTCTGTCGTCCTTGCATGACCACAGTCCACAGACAGAGAAACGGGCAGAGAGCGGAGCTGAGTGGTAACCCGAATACAACCATGGCGTCATGGGTGTTGTTGGATGCTGGAACACCTGTTGCAGCCATCACCATGACAACTCCGAGAAAAAGCCAGCTTGCGCTGTTTGTGGTCGCCACTGTTCTCATCAGGTGCACTGCAGAATACACAGATCTTGATAAGGAACCCAGCATAGTTCTGAACTTAGGTGTTTGTCTGTAAATGACAAACTGGCCAGTCATTATTGTTAAGTAGACCACAAAGTTCATAGTCACTATGACATATGGCCATCGGAATTCTCGATCAGATTGATATTGACTGAATAATACCATGCGGCAAAGACCTGTCTGACCTTGGATTCCCCACTGTGACAACCCAGAAAGAAGTGGTATCAAGGATATCAGGGTTCCAGCACACCACGGGCCCTATCAAGGCTGGTGTGAGTGAAACTGTCTTCAGCGTACATGAGGCTTTACCAAAACAAAGGACAATGACGTGATCCATAGTGATGAACCCAATGATCAACATTGACACTTCATTGGACATGTAGAAAAGAAAGTTAGCCAACTTACAAGGCATGCTGTTGATCCAAATCTTTTCAGAGTAAATGTAATGATCATTGAATATCTCATTAGCTACTAAAACAATACTGTCGTGACATCCCATACACCCCTGAGCAAAGAGTAAATTAGCAATCATGGCTAAATTGCTCTCAAACTCGCCTTTGACTGCCAATAAACGGATGAAGCTCACCAGGTTTCCTAATGTAGCACACGCACTGACCACCCAGAAGAAAATTCGATACAGTTCAGTTGGCATCAGATTCGTGCATGAAGGAAGTACAGCGTGGGGAGCTGAGCACTTTAGTATACCTAACTGGTCTGGAAGCAAATTTTCACAGCAGAACCTGTAACTTGGAGCAAGATATTTTGTAAATGATTAGACCATGATAGCAAATCCAAAGGGAAATGTTCAACTGGGTTAAACCTAATGTCCACCTCACACAACTGTGGCATATTTTTGAAACCTACACATCCAATAATTTTAACGGCAGAAAGAGAGAAATTTAAGTGGTTCACCAAGGGCAAGTAAATAGACAACACTGAGTTCAGTCCATGAAGATTTGTTTCTGATATATCTATCCACATCACTGAGTAATGAACACGCTTTGTCAATTTGTTTATCGCGTTTGACCCGAAGGGGTTCCTTGCTAATTGTAGAGTTTTCAAATAACGTAGTTCAAGAAATTTAGACACGTCCAAGTAATTCAAATCGTTATATTTGAGGTCAATGTACTGTAAGTTCAAAAGCTGCATGCTTGATACATTAGAAATTTTGCATCCAGCCAGAGTAAGACGTATAAGGTAAATATTTGTGTTAAACTCATCCAGTGACATCCCTGATCCTGTGGCGGCGTCCACATACCGGAGCTGTGAGAAGAGATCAACAGGAAACGTGTTTCTGCACAGGAAGGAGTGACCCTGACACAGACAACCTTCAGGACAAGTCATGTCGCACATCACTTCATCATCTCGTTGTGGACACTGGGCCCCAGCCATCACACAGATGATCTCCATGGAGACAAATTGTAGATGCTCGACACTGGAACATCCAGAACATGAATTTGTTTACAGTCTAGTTCGTCCTCTCCATTTACACAGTCAGAGAATCCATTGCATCGAGTGTAGACAGGAAGACAGTACAGCCACTCAGATGTACAACGATAATGAGTGTCTGGACAAGGTTCTTCAGATTCCATTACATGTTGTGTAAAGTATCCAGTACCATCCAACTTAATGTGAAAGCTCTGCTTGGTGTTCACACATCTTTGGGCTGTGTGCAGTATTTACACGAAGATTTCTGGCAACTAATTTCATCAGAGTCATCCACACAATCAGAATACTCGTTACAACGTTGACTGTGTGTAACACACACTGACCATTAAAACACCCAAAGCCTTGACAAGAAGGGTGCTCACAAAATGACTCATCACTATTGTCTGGACAGTCCTGTCTGAAGTCACACAATGAAGTGTAATGTAGAGATGTGACATCATCATCACAACTGAACAGACCATGTTTTACATATAGCATTTCTCTCTGAAAATGAGAACTCGTTGTCCTGCTCAGCACTGACATTCAGCAAAACAAAACCTTCAGAATGATAGGAGTTTCCATGGTAAACTGTCAGACTCACAGTACAGGAATGAGTGAATCACGTGACCGTGTGAACAAACCAATAAACTTTGTCTAGTATGTGTGAGAATGGATGAAACTGACTGGGACTGGGACAATGCAGCTTGTGGTGGAGATACACCAACTGCTTGTAATTTCTTTTCGCATAATATTGAAAATGCTAAATCCCGTTTTTTCAGTTTTTTTCGATTAAGCCATGGGAAAACCAGTACCCCCTCATCTCCACCCTTGAAACGGTTCGACACTTGTATACGTATATTATGTGATTCACGTTGTACATAACAGTTTTATCAGACCATTTTTCTGAACTTGCTATACATAAAAGGAACCATATACCAACCTGATGTGTGACCAATAAGCGCTAAGAAATGAAATTTATTTGCAAAAACACGTACAGACAGATTCTTCCAGTTCCTTTCTTGTTT
>JADBJO010033118.1:7500-14933 GCA_016801955.1 Conus betulinus
TTGTTGATGAACTCGGCGTTGTGCAGCTTTCTGACGAGTTCATTGGATGCCCTGGCAATTTCCTTAGTTGGGTCCGATTGGAGTTGTTCATAATGCTCTGGATTGGTCAGCTGGCACATCGCTTCCTTGTGATATTGTTCAAAATCTTGGACAACCACGGCACCCACTTTGTCAGCTGTTGAGATGCGTAGGACCCTGTCCTCCACCTGTTTCTTGAGTTCAGCGAGGGCGTGGCGACATGTGTGGCTGATGTTAATGTGATCAGGAGGTATAGGAGTGTAAGACATTACTTGTGATCGCAGAGTGGCCGCAAAGGCTTCCATGGCTGAGTCCCGGTTCTTGGGTGGTTCCCAAAAGGACTTTTTGTGGAACCGCAAAGTAGAGGGCAACTGGGTGGGGGCATCCTCTTCAAAGAAGAACTCCTTGGGTCGCATTCTTCTCAGGCCTTCCTCCGTGTCCTCCAGCAGTTTGACCTCATCGTAGGTTCTGGGGGTCGGACAGAACTTGGGGCCATAAGAGAGAAACCGAGTCTGTTCCCTGGAGAGCGGTTTGGATGATAAGTTGACGACTTGCTGTGGTTGTATTCTGCTTGAGTCACATCTGTTCTTCTGAAGCGTCTGTTCTTCGGTTTATCCTTTTCCCTTTTGTCTTTTCCATCTTCCTTTTGCGATGTGGGAAAGCCATTTTCGCGCAGACACTTCTCATTTCTCCTGTTAGCGCCTAGCTATGTCGTTCTGGCTACAATGAAAACGTACGTATGATGCGCTCTCGGAATTTTTGCAAAGATCTGTTGCAGTTGAAAGATGAAAAACTGCTTTGTTAGCTACTTTGCCACAGATCCACAAGCTTGAGTCATTACAAATAATAAACACATATAGTGATACTTCGCTATACTTGGTAAGATATATCTACTTGTGGTTCGTCTTAGGTCTACTTTCAGAAGTGCATTTGTTTAGATTTTCCTCTCTGTCCGGCTCAACATTTCTGTAATTGTTTAGTTTAATAAAATGGAACTTAACACTTGTATGTACATAAGTTTTATATAACTTTATGAGTATATAATGCAGTAATTTTAAGTGATAACAACTCTTAGAAAATGTCAATTTTACGATATTGAGAATGTTGCTGAAAATGTTAATGGCTGATTTATGACCATAGTGCTTTAGCAACATTAATATTTAGGACGCAGCGTAAGAAGTGTTATGAATGTCTATTAATCTGCCAAGTATGGTGACACTTATGCTTGTACTTGCTAAGAAGATGCCAACATTAAAATCACTATGGACTTACACATGCACGCGCAGACAGATGCACTCATGCAGGAGCAAAGAAATATACACAAACAGCCAAAATTGAATGAAAACCCAGACCGACTTTCGTACATACGTGATTAAAAAAAAAAAAGCCACCACCACCACCACCAATTACCACCACCAAACAACCCCCAACATAGCAAGACCCCTATTACCCCCATCGTTCTTAATGACAGTCATCGGTTGCGAAGGTAGTTTGATTGATCATAATCCTCCGAAGGACTCCACCACGTCAAGCTAACAACAGTTCCACATGAACTTGTCGATATCCATGACACGAATTTACCAAGAGCACAGACGTATGGAGGACATCAACACTGACCTCATCACGAGAACAGGGCATGAAGGGCCACAGGATTTTAGACATTCTTATGCTGATTGATGAGGATGAGGATGGTGAAGGTGACCAGGCCAGCCCCCATGGAACTGATCAGTACTGTGGACCACAGGCTGGAAGGTCGTTGGTTTGATTCCTATCACATTCATTTGTTTTGTGGGATGTTTCTGCCCCGATGGCTGCTACTAAGAGTTGAGTTTGGCGCTGGCCCATGTGGGGAGATCTAAAACATACTGTCAAGTTTCATTCACTTCATTGATGCAGTTCGAAGGGTGTTGCTCAAAATTGCTGACCAACACTGCAGATGTCTGTATCTCTCGGGCCTGGTTGATGCAGGTATATATTATGAAAGGAAGCGTAGAGTACAGCCCTGTTATGTCGATTCTGAGAGGAATGCAACTCTACAGCATCACTTTCGTCGACATTATCTTCATTGATAAGCATAAAAAAAAGTTTCAAATTCCGTGGCCCTTCAAGCCCGCTTCTTGCAAGGACTTGGATTTTGATAACCACCAAACATCTGTGCTGTCGGCGAGTTTGTATCATCAGTATCAGCAAGTTCATAGGCACTGTTGTTAGGCTGACATGACGGCGTCCTCTGGAGGGAGAGGGTCACTCGCTGTAGTTAGAGGGCTCATAATTGTCATCAGTAGGGAGCTTAGCAGGTGGTGTCCTGGGTATGTTGGATCAGAACAGACACCACTGAACACCACCAAAGTGATTCAGCAGCAGTGTAGTGTCTTCTCTAGTGATTGTCGTCCTGATGATTTGACATCGATCGCTCACTGCCAGAGCTGTGATGGAACAAACCAGACTGTGACTGTCAGTGGGAGCTGGAATGAACAGCGTGGGTGACCAATGCCATTGAGGTGGTATAAAAGATCAGACAGAAAAGCTGCCTCTTAAACACATCACTTTCTTTAGAAAGAAAAGGCATTGTCAAATTACCATTCCTCTCTTTACTGTTACTGTCCCATTATTCAAAGGTCTTCGCTGTGAAATCGCATCATCATTTACGTTAAAGATGAGCACAGCACAGCACACCTGGACAACACCAGTTACGTGGTGCACTGCGCCCATAGCTTTGCACTTACCTTGATGGTGGGCCCAGTTTGAAGACGCTGTCATCAAGTTATGTCCCTGATTTAGCCAAAGACACTGATTTCTATGAAATCTTTGTATTTTCAGGACAAAACTCTGGTATGTGCCACGTTTGGTCCTCAAAACAGTAAGGAATTCTGGCATAAAAGGTACGCCCCTGATTTGGAGATTTGGTGCCTTTAGTCCTCAATGTACATTCGGCATATACGCAGACTGTGTTTAAAGGAATATACACAGTTATCATCTTTGATACTGAACCATTATCTGATGTTGATGAATTCTATTGTTTATTGAATAGAGCAATGGAAAACATCGATTTGGCCAAAGGATATTGACAGGTACAAAGGTGAAACAGCTTTTCAAACGCCATTAGAGTTACAAACAACAATGGATGTAAATACTGTTTGGAGTGGAGACCACCATCTGCCACCCTGGCCAAATGCCATTTTTAATGATATTCAAGTGAGAGACACTAACCAGCTTCATCATCTTGGTTACTTGATGGGAGTGTTCAACACACTCTAAACAGCAGGTCTGATGGTTAGCATGTTCAAGAAGGATTCCAAGAAACTGGCTTTCTGGAGCATATGAGGTGACTGTATGGGGAAATTGAAACAAGAACAAAAGCAGAATAACTGGACCGCCAAATGAAGGAACAAAACAATTGCAAATAAAAACAACGCGTTTCGACCTATGGGGTCTTCTTCAGTCAGGACAAATAGCATTCAAAACAAAGAAAAGAATGAACGAACAGACTGCCCACTTACCTCTTCCACATGGTAGCAAAACTTTGGTTGAAAAAATAAAAGAATATTTTAAAGCCTATTAGACAATTGCCACGCTTTCAAAATACCTCAGAGCAGGTCATTTAATTTACTACACAGACCATAAATTCTAACCCAACTTCAGACTGGGAATTACAGGAATTCTTTGACAGGAGGGCTCTGTTCCCGTGAGTATACACATTCACCGTTGAGTCTTCATGAGCGCAAGCAAGCGATCTCGCAAACGTTCTGTCCAGGTCTCAGACAGAATAAAACATGCCGTATAGTCTTCACCAGATACCGCGCCCAAAATACTGGAGAGGAAGGGTGGGGATGGGGGATGGATGTAGTGTCAGTGGTCGGAATTCACCTAGTTTCTCGGAATTGTAGTTTTTTCAAAAGCGTTTCTATTAGCGCTCACTATAATTTCACACCCAGTTTGTGCTAAATGTCACTTTTTAATGCCGAGTATCATCCAGCTGTTTACTTGGTAGCATACCATTATTGTTGTTGTGTGATTTGTCTTTGATAGCTGTTTACTTTGGGGCACACCTCTATTGTTTTCGAACTTGTAGTTCAGTACCCAGTGAGCCGCTATCAGGGACATTCCTGTCTCTCCTCTGCTGTTTCTGCTTACAAGACCGCAGGGCAGACCTGCTTCTTCTACTAGTCTTCCATGGTTGCCAGCAACTGCTGGGTGATGCAGGGCTGCACACCAAAATGAGTGCGCCAAAGCCTGACTGAAGGAGTCGAGTATTTATAGCCTGGCACAATTAGATTGTTTAGAGAATTGTTATTGTGTCTGAAAGTTGATTTACCTCCCTTTCTTCCATGTGCCCATCAAGGTACATGACCAGGTGGTTCCATGCAGACAGAGTAAAAAAATAAAGGAGATGGGACTATTTGGGGAAACTACCCAGCGCAAAGATAGGTCACGGGTGAATGCAAAGGCCTGACATGTTTCGCGTCATGTAAGGGGTAGCTCATGTAGATTGCTAGACTGTGAATGATTTAAATGGCAGAAATCCCTGACAAGTTAAATGATTTATTAGTTCTTTAGTTTAAGCGTCTATTCACTATAAGTGTTATTAGACGGAAAAAATATATATGATTGTGTGTGTGTGTTTGTGTGTGTGTGTGTGTGTGTGTGTGGTGTGTGTGTGTGTGTGTGTGTGTTGTGCGTGTGCGCGCGCGCGAGCGCGCGCGTGTGTGTGTGTGCAAGAGAGAGAGAGGACTCTGTTAGGGACAAGAGGGGAAGGTTGGGATGGGTGCTAATATAGGTAGATATTTACTTATTCTGGTCGCTTATCTAGCCTTGAGTGTATGTTGATCGGGGAATTAAAGTATATAGAAATGAAACAAATTTAGTAGAACTGGAACATAATGCAGGGATAGGGGTGGGGGAGTGAGAAAGTTTGCGGGTGGGGATGGGAGGCGTCAGGGTGGAAGGAGGACGGAATAGAGGAAGGGAGTGGGAGGGTGGGGGTGGTGATCTAACCACATATACATATAATCGTAACTTTTTTTATATTAATGTCGTACAACACCAACAAATGTCAGTTTAAAGTACAATCAGAGATCGATACCAAGTGGACCGGAATTAAAAAAGTTCAGAGAACACGCAAAGTAATGAGGGATTATTTAAAATATTTCAGTGGATAATCGGTGTAACTGGCTGCACAACTGATCTGCTACTTATTCTTAGGATCAAAGGGCCTAACTCCTGGGCAGTGAGAGTAGGTGGTTTACAGGTGATTTGTTTGCCACATATGCAATGTATATTTTAGAATACTTGTTCAAAAGCATGTTAATCGGAACCTATACATCAAACTAGTAACATGTCTGGAATGCATTACAGATAATTGTTTTTAAAAAGGATTTCGGATTCGCTGCATTCTTTGTTTGTACACAGTGCTAAATATACAAATAAATGATTTGTGTGCGTATGTGTCAGCGCGCAGCACGCACGCCTCGGCGTGTGTCCTTTGCGTGCTGTGTGTGTGTGTGTACGCGCGCAGGGTGTGTGTGTGTGTGTGTGTGTGTGTGTGTGTGTGTGTTGTGTGTGTGTGTTATATGTTGTCCCGGCATCGATGTCATTATTTCACAGAATCATCTTTCTGTAACTTTTGTCTTCTTCTTCTTCTTCTGATACTCCTGCGGACAGGCAGATATTAATCACCATCTGCGTCAACAAAGGGAGTGAAAGTTTTGTGTGTATGACCGTTTTTTTAATCCCGCCATTTAGGCGCAGCCATACTTCATTCTCGGGGATTGTGCATGGTACTTATGTGTAACGTGTCATCCATACCAACAGACAAAACATTGCCTTCTCTTCCGAAAGTCGGGTGATGGGACTTTACGTGGTGCAAAATGTTATCCGTGCGTTCACACGAACGGAACAGCGGTTTTATTGTCTCACATGAAGTACTGTATGGGAATTGAGTCAAACCCCCAATGTTAACTCCGAGGGGAAAATCCTCTATACCGAAAGGCCCATGATTCTGCTTTAAGGTAAGGGAGCTGTAAATGATCAGAGATATTAAGATCAACTAATGTCTGTTGTTAATGTTGTACCCCCCGTGAAATGTTCAACTTGTTATGATCTTAAACGAAGTCTAGGCACTCGTATCAACGTATCGCTAAAATTCTGTTCATGTTACTTAAGTGATAACTAATAGCATCCGACAAGCAATTCCCACGTTTTTGTGAACTGTTCAATTGTACTATCTTAGAAATGTCTTTGCTTGGTTTCTATATGTCTATTAATATTCGTCACACTGTTTTGTCGAGTGAGAACTCTTGCACCTGACACAGTGTCTCTGTTTGGTGGTTATGAGGCGGTTCTTATCTTAGGTGGTTTTAAAAGACTTTTTGCGCGGGGGTGACGTCAAAACATCCTGGCTGCCATAGAATCTCTCACTCACTTCACCCCTCGAGTTCAGTTTAATCACCAGAGCCCAGACGACCACACACGGTCTTTCCCGGGATAATCTTAAAAGAAGTATGTACTATGTCCGACAAAACATGAACAAACGAAATTAACAAGACAAACGCCACGATTCATTTCGATCTCTTAAGGCGTCTTCGGGAGTCGTTTTTAATTTTTTGTTGTCCTGAGTATTGTTTATCTTAGCTGAAGAAGAACCTTAGAAGGAGCTCGTGGAAACGCGTCGTGTTGTTATCTGTGTAATTTTGGGTTTATGGTTTCGCGGAGGTATGGTTCTTACATGGTTAAAGATTTGTTTGATTTCCGCCATGCAGGCCGCCGCACGTTGGCTCTACTTTGTAAGGGTTTGGCACACTTAACAAGGAATAAAAAACCAACAAACATAAACAAACAAACGTACATCACAAAAAACAAGTCAAACCCATCGGGGAAAAAAAACTCGACTATTGTCATGAACAAGAAGCAAATTAAAAAAAAAAGATGCAGTTACGTGTGGTAGTTAAACTGTTGGACGAACCATACGATACCCTCTTGCTCCCAGATGAATTCACCGACGCCCCATAACTCCAAACCAGGGCTGCTACGGACAACCGCAGCGCCTGAAACAGAAATTATTTTTTTGTGTTTTTTTTTTTTGTCGTTATGGGTGGCTAGTCAGCAGCACGAGCAAATTACCGTACTTGTTCGTACGACTGGGACGACCGCCGCAGGTCAGAGTGTCCCTGCACCAGAAACTCTTGACAGCTGGCAGGTTGGGTAGGAGACTGTTGATAGCGTCCACATTCCCCCCCCCTTATTAATACACTCAAGATCAATGGGGGAAAACATGGAAAAGGAAAACAAGACCCTTCCATGCCACAAGACCCGTACGACAAAAAACACACACTGCTGAATGGATATCTTATTCCCACCATGACAGGTGGACGGGGGTGCTAAATGCCATAACAACAACATAACAACACAACAAGAGA
>JADBJO010033119.1:0-14932 GCA_016801955.1 Conus betulinus
AGCTGGTGACTCTTTGCGAAAAGCTGCAAAGATCAAAACGAATTTCTGGTGTGAAAAAGGTCCATGGAGGCTCATCTGGAAACTTGGAAAAATCGGACACAACTCCTAGGTCTAGACCTGCATTCCGCGCGTGAGGGCTGCATACGAAGACCAAACGGCGGAATACAGTTAGGTTTTTTTCGAATTTACTTTGGAACTGAGGGTCAAAGACACAGTCATAGGCAGGGTTTTCCGGTTCCGAGAACAGTCTGATATAGTAATTCAAAGATAGTTTCAGCCTGCGGTTGGACAGTGAGGGTTCACCTGCCTCTGCGTACAGGCTGTACACAGGGGTGGTGCGGAATGCTCCAAGACAGAGACGAAGCCCTTGATGGTGGATAGGGTCCAAGAGTTTGAGGTAAGACGGTCTTGCAGAGCCGTACACAGCACAACCATAGTCCAGTTTGGAACGGACCAAGGCTTTGTAGAGGTGCAGCAAAGTTTTCTTATCAGCGCCCCAGACAGTGTGTGCTATGACCCGCAGAATATTCAGAGCTTTCTGGCAAGAGGTTTTGAGGTTTTTAATGTGGGCTGAGAAAGTTGAGTTTTTGGTAAAAAATAACTCCTAGGAATTTGGCCTCTTTGACAGCTGGAATGGGAGATTTCCCTATTTTGATTTCAGGATCTGGAAAAAACTGACGAAAATTATGGAAGTGTGAATGCACTGTGTCTTCGTAGGAGAAAACGTGAAGCATTTTCATCTGCCCACTGATGAATTTTATCCACACAAAGCTGGAGCCTGCGCTGGACACTCAGGTACAGGCTTCCAGTTGCGTAGACAGCAAAATCATCCACAAACAATGGCAGTCTGAACCCTGTGGAACTGACTTGACAATGTTGTTGATCTTGATGCTAAAGAGGGCAGGAGACAGTATGCTCCCTTGGGGAACACCCAGCTCCTGCTATGAACATCAGAGAGTGTGGTGCCAACCCGGACTGAAACTGTCGTTCTCTTCCAAAAAATTTTGAATGAAAAGTGGAAGATGACCCCGAAAACCAAGATCATGGAGATCATGAAGTATCCCAGATTTCCAGGTGGTATCGTAGGCTTTCTCCAAGTCGAAGAATATAGCCACTGCATGTTGTTTGTTAATAAAGGCGTTCCGAAGCGTAGATTCTAGACGGATCAAATGGTCCACTGTAGTTCCATGTTTGTGCAGAAACCACACTGTTCTTTCGCCGCCAGAAGGCCGTCGGTTTCAAGTTTCCACATGAGTCGAGCATTGACCATTTTTTCCATCAGTTTGCAGACACAGTGTGGTCAAAGCTATTGGACGGTAATTGGATGGGTTTGAAAGATCTTTTCCAGGTTAGGTATAGGTATGATAAGGGCTTTCGCCAGGACGGTGGAAAACACCCTGTGGACCAGATATTGTTGAAGACTTTCAGAATGGTCTGGAGACAGCTTTCTGGGAGATGTTTTTCGAGCTGATAGTGGATCTCATCCAGCCAGGAGCAGAATCGTTGCAGGTTTGCAGAGCTGATTTTAGTTCATCAATCGAAAATGGCAGATTGTGTAGGCTTCAGTGTTGTCTGATGAGAAGTTACAAGGAGATTTTTCTTTCAGAACTTTGTTTTTCAGAAAAAGCACGGGCGTTTTATTTGCGGAGGAAGAGTTCTTTTCAATAGTTGAGGCCAGCACATTAGCTACAGCTTGTTTATCCGTGATCAGGGCTTCTGCAAGTTTCAGGTGATGGATAGAAGGATTTGTATTTTTCCACTAATTTTCCTGATCACTTTCCATACTTTCTTCTTGGAGGTCTTTGAAGTCAACTTGGAGCAGAAGTCTCTCCAAGACTGACGTTTACACTTTTTGAAAATGTAGCGAGATTTGGCACGGAGATTTTGGTGGGCCCTCGCGTAAGGTATTGATGGCCTGCGACAGACAACACGTTGAGCCTTCTGGCGTTGATTGTGGATTTGTTGGCACTCAGCATTAAACCAGGGAGTTTTCGGCATCTGAGGTTTGGTGGTAGAAACCGGAATGATGTTCTTGGCACAGCTGATGATGATGTTTGTCAAGGTTTCAGCAGGGTCAGGACTTTGAAGAACCTGATCCTCCACTAATTCTTTTTGTATGTTCGTAGCAAAAAGATCCCAGTTAGCTTTTCTAAGGTTAAGACGTTCTGGTAAGATGATGTGTTCTGACGATTTATGTCTCAAGACTATTGGAAAATGGTCACTTCCATGTAGATCATCATGAACACTCCAATCAAAGTCCAAGACCAGTGAAGGATCGCATACTGATAAATCGATGCAAGACAGAGTGCCATTTGACGAATGTAGATATGTTGGAGAGCCATCATTCAGACAACACAGGTCAAGCTCAGAGAAGACATCCTCCAGAAGAAGACCTCGGGGGAGAGGAGTCTGCACTGCCCCAAAGAGGAGAGTGGCCGTTCAGGTCCCCTAGAAGCAAGAAAGGTCGTGGGAGTTCTTCCATGAGGCTAACCAGCTCTTGTCGACTACACAGATGATGATGGAGGGTATATACAGGGAACAACTGTCACTGTTTTATGTAGGGAGATTCTAGCAGCTAAAGCTTGAAGAGAAGATTTAAGGTTGACAGGGGCTGAACAACAAAGATTTGTGGATGAGTAACGAGACCCCACCTGAAACTCCAAGAGCTGTAGGTTGGGCTGGTTTAGACAGTACATTAAAACCTGAAACAGAAAAGGACTTTTCTTTGTGCATCTGCGTTTCCTGAAGAGCTACTACAGCTGGCTTTAAATCTTGGCAAAGAAGTTGAAGCTCCTCAAATTGAATGGAGACCTCGGATATTCCAATGGAAGAGATGTTGTGTCCATCATAAAAGATATGGTGAAGGAAAATAAATCTTGTAACTCTTCACCAGCAAGTTCCTTTCATTCCATGTTAACATCTTCTAGATTCGAGAGAACTGCAAATCTGTTGGTGTTTCTCTCCCGCTTTTTTTTCTCTCGATCTGATAAAATATTAGGTGCTTTCTTTTTAGGCGGCGGTTTTGCCTTTCCTCCAGAACCGCCAGCTCCCTTGTTGACAGCTGTAGGGTGCCCTTTGGAGGATTTTGAAGGGGGTGGTCTGTCTTCCTGAACTTCAACAACTTCCACTTTCTGCTGCCCTGAAGGGCGTGTAGGTCTTTTGCCCCCTGATGGTCTGGGGGGCGGGAGTGGGCTTTGAAGACGAGTCGTATCTGAAGGCGATGACTGTTTGGGGTTCGTCGCATGCAGCGGTTCTGCCTGAGGCGACAGACTTGGTTTCTGGCTCTCTCTCTCTTGACAACGAGGATTCGACCGTCTGCACGCCGATGCTGACTGTTGTTGGCTTCCTTACAGCAGCTGCAAACGAGAACCCAGCAGTTGGTTGACTCTTCATAGCAATCTTTCTCGCCTCAAAAAACGGGATTCTCTGTTCAGTTTTAATTCTTTGAATTTCCTTTTCCTTCAACCAGTTTGGGCAGGTCTTTGATGATGATGGGTGCTTGCCTCCACAGTTGGCACAGAGTGGTGGACTGTCACACACACCCTGGTGGACTAGCTGGCAGCAGGTACTACACACTCTCTTCTTCCGTACATCTATCCCTCACATGGCCAAACCTCTGGCACTTGAAACAGCGCAGAGGGGACGGGATGTACAGTGACACTTAGACTCTCAGGTAGCCCACCGTGATTCACTCCGGAAGAGAAGTAGAGCAAAAGGTCAAGAAGAGGGTGTCAGTTGGAACTCTGTCCTTGCCTTTGCGCACAAGTACACAATGAACGTGGATCACTCCTTGCAATGCCAGTTCCGACTTGATTTCTGCCTCCGACACTCCTCTCAGATCTCTGCACCGTATTACTCCCTTCGAAGAGTTGAGAGTTTTGTGCGGAGACACCTTGATCGGTCGGTCAACTACGTCATTGACTTCAATAGCATTTCTGAGTGCAGCTTGGAAGAGCACTCAACCAGAAGTGACCCGTTCCTTAATCTTTTGACACTCTTTGGCTTGCCACTGAGGCCATTGATTCCTTTCGCAATCACAAAAGGACGCAGGCCCAACAGAGGTCTTCATCCGCCTGCTCAACAATCAGCCAGCTGGGCCAGAAGCCTGAAAGGTTTCTTGTCTCATGTTCTGAATCCGTATCTGTTCCTGAATCTTGCCTGTGTCTTTTTTTTTTTTTTTAGTTTTTGATGCCATATTGTATTCATTAAAATTCATCTCTCTTGATTCCCACCTGCCACTGAGTCCCAACAAGGAGGATGCCCATTTTATACAGAATTCCAGTATATCAGGGCACCAGGATTTCAAAGATATATACACAGGCCTGAAAGCATCCCTGCCACAGAAGCTTCCATACCCGTTTGACCCGAGCCTCCACCTTCTAGCTTGAGCTAGGGCATGCACGCGACCAGCTGCTTGATCGAAGTGGGCCACTTCGACCAACTGTCTAAAGAAGGTCCAGGCCAAAGAGGTGTGTTGACTTGATGCACCGCAGTCACATCAGCGGTCTCAACCTCCAGGCTCCTATTCTCCCCCATCACAGGACGCACTGCACGGCAAACACGGTGGGCCTCAAGAAGGCCACAGAGAAAAGAAGAGGGTGGGAAAGAAGACTTGAAGGGGAGATGAAGATAGAAAAGAGCAAAATAAGAAGGCAGAAGATAAAATGAAAAACGCTGTTACTATAAGTCAGGATCCGCTGTGGCGAAGTGGTTAGCATCGCGGACTCCCGGCTGGGAGGTCGTGGGTTCGAATCCCATCAGAAGTCATGTGGGTTTTTCTGCCCCGACCGGCTCCTACCCAGAGTTGAGTTGCTGCGGACTCGGTTGGGAAGACTGGGACCACACAGTCGAGCTTCATCCACTTAATGGATGCGTTTCTGAGAGTGTTGCTCAAATTTCCTGACCAACACTGCAGGTGCCTGTATCTCTTGGGCCTGGTTGACACCAGGATATATTATGAAAGGAAGCGTAGAGTACAGCCCTGTTATGTAGTGTCAGACCGAAATGGAAATCTGTAGCATCATCTTAATCATCCTCATTCTCATCGATCAGCATTAACAAACAAAAAAAAAAAGTCAGGATCCTCACCCTTAGCCTATCTGACATGGGAGGCCCTACCAGGGGCATCAATTCCTTACCACGTTATGCTTGGGCCAGATAGCAACTGGACTTTTTAGGCCTAGAAGCATTTTAAAAACTAGCCTGTCTTCAAGTATTGATGCCCCCACCAGCAAAGCTGAAGGGATCACGGGACCTTTTAAAGAGTGAAGAGGCTCCGGTCGCTAGTCTGTGAGTGTTCACTTGTTCAATATACTTACACCCGTGGGTCCATTGCAGGGCTGAAAAGCAACTGCCATTGTTTGGGCCGGGGTGTAGGCCTAACAGGTGGCACGTGGAGCCATAGCGTGTAGCACACACTGTCCTGAAGTGGGGTGTGTGTGTGCTGAGAAAGAAAAATAACTGTAGTTGGCATGTTAATGTGCAAGATGTGTCCTTTCTGAGTTTGATCATATGTGTGGACACTACACATATGATTTTTTTTTCATACAATTGTGTAATTGTTGTTGAAAAATTGGATGTTAATTAATTTCATTTATTGTTCATTGCTTCTGCCGTTCGCAACGGGGAGTTCCATTTTGAGTGTGTGTGCTTAAATGTATCTTCACTTACGATACTGTTCTTTGCTATGAAATCATGATCCATGCTTTTGACCGTATGTAACTCCTGCCGTTCGCAACGGGGAGGCTGAATGTTGATGTTATAATAATGAAATTATTATGTTGTTGATCCTGCCGTTCGCAACAGGGATCCCCTTCCTTAATGTTATATTAATGAAATTATGTTGTTGATCCTGCCGTTCACAACAGGGATCGCTTATGTTAATGTTATGTTTATGATATGATTATGTTATTGATTGCAAATATATGTTGTACTCCTACCGTTTGCAACGGGGAGGCCTTTGTGTTGATGTTTCTTGTAAATCCTGCACTTTAATCTTGGCTTAATTTGCTTATGTTTTTCTGTGTGTGTCAACATATAATACCTCATGTTTATGATTATTGTTTATTCTTAACGGTGGTTTGGTTATGGGTTGGTTCGATCCAACCATGATTTAAAATAAAAATAGAGAGGAAACTAACGAGCTGGTGTTGGTGTGGAAGTTAATTTGTCAACTCGCTCTCTTCCCCATCTCCTACTCCTCTTCCCTCCTTATCCATCCACTACCCTTACAAAATGGCGTCGCCGACAGGATCGAACATGCCAACCTCAGGATGCAGGAGCCCCAGCGACGACAAGGACTCCTCGCAGGTATTCTCTTGTGGGCATTGTTTAGAAACTGGGCCTGTGCGGTCCAGTGCTGTTGCTGAGAGAGCAGCCCCAGGCCTCGGTGTGGACAGCGGCGAGTTGTGGTAGGCGCCCAAGGCCCAACACGCTGCTGAAAGGATGAGTGCCTCATCGGACGGTGAAGGACTCGTAGTTGAGTGGTGGGAAGTGTATCCCTTGCAGGTTGAGGGAAGGGAGACTTTGCACCACGCAGGATGTTGCCATATGTGTTGGACTGTAGTCACTGACTTGATAATTAGTATGATTTTTTTCATGTTGGTGTGACTGCAGCAGATTGTAGGCAGAATACCCATAATTTTGTACTGTTAAATGTGGGTGAGAATTTTATTTTTGAAGGCCTGCTGTTTGGTTGTTGTTGTTGTTGCTGTTGTTGTTGTTGTAGTTTGTTCAGTTTGTCATGGATAGATTCATCTGGAAGGCGATTAAGATGACTCAAGCTACTATGAATGTAGCTGAATGGAAAAGAGTGAGAGAAATCATTTACAAACTGAAATCCAGAGAGAAAATGGCTGTACGGTATGAGGGAAGCCATTGCCAATATTCAGAGTGAGTAGTAAGGCAACTCCAGGAATTTAAAGAATGTTGGAATGTGAAGGTGTCTGGAAGTTAGCACCTTGGAAAATGGCTGGAAGACAAGCTAAAGTGATTGAAGATGGCTCTTGACAAAGCGGGGAGCATTCCCAGAAAGCTGCCTTTGTACAAGACTGGACTAGACAGTCCACTTTGGATCTCCGAGGTGGAGATAAAGTGGTGATATGGAACCAGGTGGTGATAGAAAGGTTTAAAAAACCTTTCTGGGAAAAGGGATGAATTAAGTGTGGCTAGGTTGGCCCTTATACCATAAACCATGGGATGGTTTGGATGGGTAGGAGGAGGAGACTATGGTAGAAATCAGGAAATTTCTTTTTCATCACTTTCCCCACACCCCGAGAAGTCTCTCCACATGTCTGCAAGGGAGACCAAAGGTGTAAGAACGTTTCTTACATATAACGTAAGAGTCTGGAGCTGATCGCTCTTTGCTAGTCTGGTAATGACTGCCATGAATCATAAGATTTTTTTTTCGGAGATTTTTTTTTTTTTTTCGACTGAAACGAGTGTTAATGATTTGTATTTTTAATGTGTGAGGAAGATTTTTTTTGCACTGTGGTTGAAACAAATTGTGTTTTTATCCTTGATAGAAGTTTACTGTGTAATCGTTTGGTAAAAGGGAGAGTTAGGTCCCTTTTTTTGATATTCTGCTGGACATAATGTTAGTCATGTCGTGGTAGACTTTTTTTGGTGTGTATTTGAAAGGTGATGGATTTGCACTATGTGTGACGAGACGCTTGACAAAACCATCCGATGGGTGTCACTAAAACACCAAACCAAAGAATAGATTCCAAATATATGCCCACTCTCCCTTCTCAACCCCCTCCCCCCCCCCCCTTTTCCCCTTTCTCCCTCTTAGAAGGGTGCGAGTCGCAGGGGCTTCGACTATCTGTTAGAAAGGAAAAACATGCGTCAGGGTAGACGCATGACGCCTTTCGTTCTTATCGGCCTACCTCCCTTCCCCCCCCCCCCCCCCCCCAACTCTCATTCCCCACGCTGAGCGATACTACTCCGCAGGGACAATGGCCCATCTCATCCCCCCCCTTGCTACCCTGTGACACAAAGGCATGTTGCCGCTCTCTCCACCACCACCACCACTCCCCCCCCCCCCCCAATCCCGCTCTCTTCACTGCCACCCCCCCCCCCCCCCCCCCCCTCTCCCCCTGAGCCACGTGCGGCTGTAATTGACACAAAGGCAATCGTCAACCTCCCTTCTCCACCCCCCCCCCTCCCCCTTTCATATCTACAGTCCCCATGCTCGCGGACACCTATACTAATACGGACACATACATTAACTGGTGCCGAGTAGGTTCAAACAATTTCCGAGGCGATTGGTGACAAGACTAAATCCCCCTCTCAACCTGGATGGGTGAATGACAGGTTGTCAAAATCTGATTCGGCAAGTGAGAAATTCATATACCAGACACGCAGAGTTGCAACTTCACTGCCTGTGGTCAAGACAGAGGAAGACAAAGAGACGATTAGGGAAGGCTTAGTACTCCTTGACATCCAGTCTCTTTTACTGTTCATTCCCAGGAAAAGTGAGTTGGAACTCTGTTTAACATTTTTGAATCTATGTATTTATTGATTTTATGTATGCTGTGTGTGTTGACATTGTAACTTTGTACAAATGCTTAGCAACACTTATCAAACTGATGAATGATATTCTGTGTAGTAGTTTACTTGCCATCATAGGGCAAAACCTCTCTCCCAGTGGTTATGATTCTTTGATACCAATCTGACCACTGCTCTTTGTGTGCACCTTGGCTTTTGCCAGTATGCAGTTCTGTCTGTTAAGATAATTACATGATTAACTTTGATCAGGAAAACAGTATGCCTGTGCTAGGTGAAAAACTGCTACTCTGATTTATAAATACTGGTAATTGTTGGAATGATTTGTAGTGTATGACTTTAAGTCTACACCACATGTGTATACTGGGTCAACACAAGTTAAGGGCTGGCTTCAGATTTCAGTATTTTTACAAACTGTTGTTTTACACCAAGACAACAATGGAGAGAAAGGCGCAGCTTGAGTGACACTGCAACTTCAGTTGCTGCTGCACGTGCCCAAACCTGCTTTACACCCATTGCAAGCCAGCAACACTATTGTCAGGGGCGCTCAAAATGTTACAAATTCACGAGAAATTGACAGAAATTTGGTTGCTTCTTGCTGAAGAAGCAGAGCTGTTGCAGATTTCTGGCATAGTGTACGTGCAAGTCATGTTGTGGCAAATATTGCTCAGCAAAAGTTCAACGCCTTAAAAGTGTTTTTTTAAGGACGACAACCTGGGCTCTCAATAAGCATGCCACAAAGACGACTTTCAACACTCGATTGCGGGCGGGTACTGGGATGGCTCCAGGACGGCGTTTCCAGTCGGGAAGTGGCCAGACAACTGGGAGTGAGCCACTCTGTCATCCAGCGCCTCAACCAATGCTTTCAAACCACTGGAAGTGCTGAAGAACGCCCCCGCTCTGGACGCCCAAGAGCAACGACTCGGCGACACGATCAGTATCTCCAGCTTCGCGACAGATTCATCTCTGCCAGACGTTGAGAAGTAACCTGCAGACAGCAGCTAACGTCCTCATCAGCTCTCGGATCATTCGACGTCGATTGCATGAAGCTGACGTCCACTCAAGGGCAGCTGCTGTGCTTCTGCCTCTCACACAATGTCATCGCCAGGCGCATGTGGCGTTCTGCTGCCGCCATCAGCGATGGAACAGACAGCAGTGGGGCAGGGTGCTCTTCACGGACGAGTCACGCTTTACTCTGTCCACCTGTGATGCCCGCAGGCGTGTGTGTGGCCATGGATGGGGGAGCGGTTTGTGGACGCCTGCGTTCAGGAGCATGATCATTATGGAGGCGGGTCCGTGATGGTGTGGGGTGGCTTCCATCTTCATGACAGAACCCCTCTGCACCTTATTAGAGGTAATCTCACCAGAAACAGGTACAGAGATGAGATTGTGAGGCCTATCATCATCCCCACCCTCCAGGCCATGGGACCAGGCTCCATTCTTCAAGATTACAACGCCACTCCTCATTGCGCTCTGGTGATCAGGGACCTCCTGCAGCATCAGCAGGTTGTCCATATGGACTGGCCAGCCCGATCCCCGGACTTGGCACCCATCAAAAACCTCTGGGACATCCTCGGACGCCGAGTCATGGACAACCATCCTGCGCCTGTTGATGTTGCTCAGGTGTTCCAGTTCCTGCTGCAGGAGTGGCTGGCAATCCCTCATTAGGTGCTGCAGAACCACGTCCACTCCATGCAGTGATGGCTGACGGAATGTCTGGCAGCAAATGGTGGTCACACCAGCTACTGAACGTGAACAAACTGAACTGACATTTCTTGCAACTTTTCGAAGGGGGGGGGGGGGGGGGGGTGTCATTCTGATGTCGTCAAGGTGATGAAATATGTCGTGTTGATGTGGTTTTTTTTTCAGTTGAGTCGGAAGATGAAATGTCAAATTAAATTATCCTATCAGATGGTTGTGTTTTCTTTTGTTTGCTCTTGAGAGAGGATTGTTCTTCCGGCCCCTAACTTGTGTTGACCAGTGTACTTGGACTAAGTATATCCCAAGACGGTGTGATTTAATTCATAAGAAACATGGAAGAGTTGTTTGACTACAACTGTGTAACATTGTATTACTGTCTCCTACCATTTTGTAAGCTTAACTTAGCCTTTTAACAAAAGTGGAGATTAATAGTTTATAGCAGAAACTCTACCATAGAGAAACCTTTGCTGGCTGAGTCTCACACCCCTCTGAAAGAAAGAGGAAAAGGGTAAATGTGTGCACTCAACAGACCAGCCACCAGATTCTCATCTACAGATCAAGTTCTCTTTATCGCAGAACTGGGATCCTGGTCACGCTAAACATTGTGGTTGAACCAGAAGCTGGGACTTTGCCAGAAACCAGGGGAATGTCAGACACCATGGCATCACTGTAAACCGGGATAACATCAGACAACCAATCTACACCAGTGGGGCAGTCACCAGCCACAGGAGAGATCAACTACCCTCTCTGAAGCAAAGCTAAGTTAGCTTACCACCTGTACTCAAATGCATCAGACCCTTGCCCTCACTTTATGATGAAACAGTGAGAACCTGTCTATGAGTACCACTTTGGCTACAGCACTGGGTGCTAGCAAGCGAAGTGGATGTATAATAACCATATACATTCAGTGTAGCTAAGACAGACCCCCCGTATGCCAAATTAAGCTTGCTGCACAGAGTGCAAGCGAGTAAAGTAGGAGTGAGGAAGGGCCCCTCATTGTGGTAGTCCAATGAGAACTAAACCCAGTCTATGGAAGTGACATGCCATTTCTTATCTATGTGTAAGTAATAAAAGTTGATGATGTGAAAGTGCAAGTGCACTTGTGTCAGTTTCCCTGTTGTTCAATCGAATGTTGAATGTTTGAACTTCTCTCTTCAATTCTGTCTCTCGAGTACAGGCCTAAGGAAAATTATCTCGGAACCATTCTTCAGTATTTTGACAAAACCCGAAGAAATAAAAATTTCTTTGATGACTAGTACCGGAAAGTTGCTCCTTCCACCACTAGTAAGAGAGAGGTGTAGGTGAAATGTTAAAATAATTCTTATTGATAAATTATTCCAAGTCCTTCCCCTAGAGGACCCACACCTACCACTCATCCATCTTGTCACACTATGAAGGAAAGCACTCGCTGCAGACTGATGGCATGGTACATGTGCAAGTGGTTTGAGTTCATTAGCGCTATGTTCGCTGCTTTTGATGGAGCTATAGCAGAGTTGTATGTGTTTTTTTGTCATGTATAAAGCAGCTGGAAGTTTCTTTATTTCTGGCTGGGCTATAAACATAGTGTTCGCGTTTTCTGTTGGCATTTTCTGTTTTGGTCATTATCAGACAATCAGTTTGCAAGGCAGTACCCTGAATTTACCCCGTTTGGATTCCCGGGAACCAAATCTATCCCGTTTCCTCATAACATTGAGTTCAATCACTTTCGTCCTTTGCAAACTGACGTGTCAGATAATGACCACAAGGATGAAATGAACGTAAATCAGTAATATTCCTGTTAGGGCATGGCAAAAGATGCTCCATGCCTCATGTTACAGTTAGACAGTACTCAGAATGTGCGCTGTTTAAGAAAAGGTATTTTTGTGGAACACTACTTCTCTTCACTTCAGCCAATTAGGCAGACACGTGTAATTTTCAGCTGATTGAAGTGTGCTGTGTGACAGTAATTTGGTGACTATCACTTGTATTATAAATGTAAGAAGTTTTTTTTTTTCTTTCAATCATGTACTTTTTTTTCTTTTGTGTATTCTAATGATTTCTTGTTGTCAACAACGATATGAACTTTGTGTGTGTGTGTGTGACATAGTTTGCCAAACTATGTGGTCGTTGATTTTAAGTGACTCGAAAGTCAAATTTTTTTTTTTTAGAAATGGGCATTATGAGATCATGCAACAACGTGTTGACACTGTATGACTGTGTGGACTTGTCTAAGTCGGAGTAGTGTTGCTGTAGGCTGGCGAAACACGCATTCAACACCCCCCATGAAAGGAAGTGGGCGGCGTTTGGATAAACGGTTGTTGGGTAATTCCAGGTTCTCCTCACTGTAGCATAGGAGGTGTGAACTCAGAACTTGTGTGTGTATGCCTCACATATGACTGCCACAGGTCATGTTCAAGTATGTAGTGCTTCGTCGTGGCACATGGCTATTTTCTTGATCAATAGACTGTTGTGCCTGGATTTTGTGATTATGATTCATGGGGACCATGAATTGCAGCGGGGGAGAATATGTAAAGGGTACGATTCTGCCCAGCCTTTGAGACCGAGAGTTGTAGTGGTTAACCCCTTAAACGTGGGATAGAATCGCAGTGAGGGGCAACCTAGCTGGTAGGCTGGAAGGCCAGTTAAGAGGCTGGTCATTCAGCAGACAATTTGCCAACGGCTGGTCTGGGCAGACTGGTTTTTGGAGAGACGGCCATTGGACTTCAGCCTCATCGTAATTGGTGTCGCCTTTGCTGAGGAGCTCTTGAGAGCCTGCCTTTGACCATGGCTGGTCTGGATGGTTTGGTCCGGGAGACTGAGTATAGGCCGGGGGGGAGGGGGGGGGGGGGACAGCCCTGGGAGACTGTGGAGCCGTGGCAGGTGACACGTGGACCCATAGCGTGTAGCACACACTGTCCTGATGTGGTGTGTGTGCTGAGAAAGAAAGATAACTTTAGTTGGCATGTTATTGTGCAAGATGTGTCCTTTCTGAGTTTGATCATATGTGTGGACACTACACATATGATTTTTTTTTCATACAATTGTGTAATTGTTGTTGAAAAATTGGATGTTAATTAATTTCATTTATTGTTCATTGCTCCTACCGTTCGCAACTGGGGGTTCCGTTTTGAGTGTGTGTGCGTAAATGTATGCTCACTTATAATACTGTTTTTTTCGCTATGAAATCGCGATCCATGCTTTTGACCGTATTTAACTCCTGCCGTTCGCAACGGGGAGTCTGAATGTTAATGTTATAATAATGAAATTATTATGTTGTTGATCCTGCCGTTCGCAACGGGGATCCCCTTCCTTAATGTTATATTAATTAAATTATGTTGTTGATCCTGCCGTTCGCAACGGGGATCGCCTATGGTTAATGTTATGTTTATGATATGATTATGTTATTGATTGCAAATATATGTTGTACCTCCTACCGTTTGCAACGGGGAGGCCTTTTGTGTTGATGTTTCTTGTAAATCCTGCACTTTAATCTTGGCTAAATTTGCTTATGTTTTTTCTGTGTGTGTTAACATATAATACCTCATGTTTAGATTATTGTTGTTTATGTTTTAATAGGTCGGTGGTTTGGTTATGGTTGGTTCGATCCAACCATGATTTAAAATAAAAATAGAGAGGAAACCAACGAGCTGGTGTTGGTGTGAAAGTTGATGTGTCAACTCGCTCTCTTCCCCATCTCCTACCCCTCTTCCCTCCTTATCTCCAGTCCACCACCCCTTACATTATGATGATAATAAAAGTAACAATGATAATAATAATACTGATGTACAAAAAACATCAACACTAATAATAAGTATGATAGTAATAATGATAATAATAATGACAATAATAGTAATAAACAATAATAATAACAATAGTGATAATAATAATAATAATAGTAATAACAACAATAATAATAATAAATAACTAGATGGCGCAGTCAACGCAACCCACTCTTGTCTCAGCAGGGTATACATGGAAGGGAGGCCAGCGCGAGACAGAACTTCTGTGCTGGTCACCCTGTCTTGCCGGGAGATGCACCTGAGGCTTCTGAGGTGGAAGGAATTGAGCCTAATAATAAGCATAATAAACATAATGATAATGATGATAAACATAACGGTAATAATAAACATAAGAGTAAACATTATAATAATAGTAATAAACATAATGGTAACATCCATAACAAAAAATAATAGTATAGTAATGATGGTAATAATGACAATAACGATAATGATAAAAGCAAACACTAATAGTAATAACATATCTCGGCCAAAAAAACGGCCATTCATTTAAAAAATGCCATTTGCACATGCCCACAATGCCCTGCCACTTTCCCGAAAATTTCAACACGATTGGATGAAAAAAGGGTAAGAGAAAGAAAAACAAAAAAGAAAAATTTTACAGTAACAATAGTATTCCCCCAGAGAGGCCTTATGTTTGCCTTAGAGCAAACATGGGAATTCCCCCTTCAAATCACTTTATGAAACAAGATGATAAGCATGATAATGATTATAATGATGATAAGATTAACAACTACAACAATAATGATGATAATGATAATAATAATAATGATAATAAAGAAAATAACAATAAAGACAATAATAGCAAACATAACAATCAACATAACAATAAACATTAAACAGAATAACAACAGTAATAAAAAATAATAATAAATAATTACATGGTGCAGCCAACGGAACCGACACCGACTCAGCAGGGTATGGGAGTCCAGCGCGAGACAGGACTTCTG
>JADBJO010033120.1:5000-7500 GCA_016801955.1 Conus betulinus
TTTTTCTGTTTGTCTGATACCATTTTAAGAAAGGCAATGATAATTTTCCTCTCCCGCCATTTCTCCCCAAACACACCCACCACCCCCGTCCTCATTAAAGCCTCCCCCACTCCCTCTCACAATATCGCGGAAAACTGAAACTGACAGAGTAAGAACTTCATAAACAAAATCAAATGAAAACTCATAAACAAATCAAATCAAATCAAACAACAAAACAAGCTGCATTTTCTTGTGAAAAGTAGAAAACAACAACAACAACAACAAAAACAACAAACCAGGTAACCTGGAAAAATTGCTGGAATGGTGCTCAGTTACTTACCCTTGGAATTTATTAGTTTATTTAGTTCAGTCCCTTGCAGATTCATTCCAAGAACTGGCCCTCAGCACTTGTGTCTTGCAAAGTTGTCCCGTTTTATGTTTCTGCCTGCTTTTTACCAGAAAACGTAGCTTATTTTGTTGTTTTCATAATTTTCATTTGATTCTTAGATAAGACCTTGGTGTTCTTCTTTTAAAAAAAAATTCAACAAACATTATATGGTATGGTACACCATCCCTTTTTTTTCCTTGGACTATAAACTGATGAAGGCTCAAATGAGAAGCAGTCTTTTTCCTTATTATTTCCTATTACCATTAAAACTGTTAGTCAGGCAAAATTATCTACCACTACAGATGTGTGTGTGAGTGTGTGTGTGCGCAAGCACCACACACACACACACATACATAGATATATATATCTATTATAATATATATTATATATATATTAATATAGTAAAACACCACATATACATCTAATCCAATCTGCCTAGGAATTATTGCGTCTGTTACTTCAACCTGTGTGCGTGTGTAGAAAGAGACAGACAGATTTGATATTTTGTGTGTGTTGCTATTTGGTTTACTTTCATACGTCCTTCCTTTCACCTGTTGATTGAAATCTTTTTATGCCGACTGCATTTCTGCTTTTGATCATGCTAGCAAGTAATCTTTCGACTGAGAAACAAATGCCGGCGAAGAAAAAGCTGTGCTGTCGTAGCAAACTTTGAGAGGACCAGACAAGAAGAAGAATGGCAAAGTATCAATGTTGATAGTATAATGATACCAACGAGATGATGATGATGATGATGATGGCATTTTAATGATAGCCAATGATAATGGTGGTGGTAGTAGTAGTAAAAATTACGAAAGAATAAATGAAAAACAAAAACCTCTGAGAATCATCCTCCCTTATATAACCAAAAGGATGCTGCTATTAGACAAAATAGTCCATAACTTTCGAATGTCATCTTCAAACGTCTTTCGAATGTCAGATCCAAAAATCATAAAAACCTTACACCAAGAAGAATTTTCGCAATCGCATCAAAGGCCCTCGGTGATCAACCAACTTAACAAATAATCCGCTTTGTTATCGTTTTGTATTAAAAAGAACTGCCTGCACCACCTATCTTTTTTTTCACAAGGATATCTTGTTCTTCTAAACTTTACCATTCCCAGCTTAGTCATCGCTTATTAACTTAGTTATAACGCAAACTAGCCTTCAAGACATAGCGCTTAGGTTAATTTGAAGGACGGACTTGGTTGGTGAGCTTGGTCCACTATGTTTTTTCTTCTTCTTTCTCTCTCTCCTTTTTGTTTATTATTTTGAATTCGAAAGAGTTCTCCCGCTATATGGTTTCAATTGTATTTCTTTTCTGTGTTGATGAGGGCTTTTATTTTAAGGGGAAAAAAAAAGACATCTTACATTGCCTGTTTCATTCTGCCTGCAACTTTGATGGATTTGAGCATAGGAGAGATAGAGAGAGAGAGAGAGAGAGAGAGAGAGAGAGAGAGAGAGATAGAGAGAGAGAGCATTTGTGCTCTTTAACACATTTTTAACGCACGCACGCACGAGCACTCCCGCGCGCCGCGCGCGCACACACACACACACACACACACACACACCACACAACCACACACACAAACGCGTGCGCGCGATTCACCACCATACCAACCACACACGCCACACTGCCGCGCGCCGCCGCACGCCACGCACGCACGCCCCCCCCCCGCCCCCCCCCCCACCCCCCCCCCCCCCCCACCACACACACACACACACACACACACACAAAACTACACCTTATCTCTTCAGTTGTTACAAACGTAAATACATTAACTGTCGCGGTACAGTCGTTCTTTAGAGAGAGAGAGAGAGAGGAGAGAGTAAATAGAGAGAGAGAGGAGAGATAGAGAGAGAGAGAGAGAGAGAAAGAGAACTAAGAGAGAGGAGAGAGAGGGGGGGGGGGGAAGAGCCCAATGACAACAATGACCAATGACAATGACAAATGACGGAAGAAACATAAATTTTAAATTGAACTAATGCCACATGCCCGTGTCAATGGGAACAGAGGAGGGGGTAAACAAAACATGAAATTGATCGCAACTGAAACGAGAAGGGAAAGAAATCAATACTCGTCAATACAGTAGTATATCATAAGCACATAAAGCTAAAGAATAAATCTCGCAAGCA
>JADBJO010033120.1:12500-14932 GCA_016801955.1 Conus betulinus
TGTCTCTCACTCTCCCGGCTTAGTTAGCTTTTTGCATGTTAACAACTGCCCACATTCTGTTTGAGCCTTGTCTTCCCTTTCCCTATTCCCTTTAGAAAAAATTATTCCCCACCCCCATAATGATAATGATGATGATGATGATGATGATGATGATGATGATGATGATGATATGATGGTCGTGTCGTCGTCGTCGTCATAATTATCATCGTCATTATTATCATCATCATTATCATTAACGTTGTTGTCGTTTTTTGTTGTTGTTGTTAGTATTATGATTAACATGAAACAAAGTAATAACAGTAATGAAAATTGGTATTGCATTATCATTGTTGTTACTATTATTATTATTATTATTATTATTATTATTATTTATTATTATATTATTATTATATTATTATTATTATTATCCATCATCATTATCATTATTATTATCATTATCATTATTATTATTGATATTATTGTTATCATTGTTATCATTCTATCATTATTATTACTAAATCATTACTGTTGTCATTGTTTATAATTATTATCATCATTATTATTATTATCAACATTATCAAAATTCTTCTTCTTCTTCTTCTTCTTCTTGACATTGTCATCACTGTTGTTGTTATTCTAATTGTTTTTTGCTGTTGTTGTGTTATCATTCATCATCATCGGACATCACCACCATCATTATTTTATTATTATTATTATTAGTAGTAGTAGTCGTATTAGTAGTAGTAGTAGTAGTAGTATCATCAATCATCATCATCATCATCACCATCATCATCATCATCATCATCATCGTCATCGTCATCATCATCATCATCATCCTCATCATCATCATCAACAACAACAACAACATGATATAGTGATGTTTGATGATAATGACGATGATGATGATGTTATGATGATGATGAGATGATGATGATGATGATGATTACTATTATTATCCATTTGTTGTCATGGCGGGCCTGAAGAGAGCAGTGGCTCGAAAGTTTGCTGAAGAAATACGGTGTTTTGTGTTTTTATTGAATTTAATTATCATCGTTATTGTCATCATTATCATTACTATTGTGTGTATGATAATCATCATCATCATCATTATCATCATCATTGTTTCATTATTATTGTTCTACTACGACTACTGCTCCTCCTTCTCCACTACTACTTACTACTGCTGCCTGCTGCTGCTAACTACTACTACTACTACTACTACTACTATACTACTACTACTACTACTACTACTACTACTACTAACTACTACTCATTATTATTGCCCTGATGTATTTTTACGCGGTTCCCTGTTCACTTTTGCTCCTATTATCCTACATCCTCCTGTCACTCTTATTCTTTTTTTTTTTTCCACCCGTTCCTCTTGCATCGTTTGTCGGATAATCATATATTCTTCTCCTTGTCATTTTTCCTCTTCTCCTGTTCCGTGCTTGTCCTCATTCGTCTTTGTCTTTCATTTCCTTTTGTCCATATACACTTCCATATATCTGTCTTTTACCTGCTTTTGTTTTGCTTGTTTGTTTGACTGAGTTTTTTTTTTTAATAGATGAGAGTCAGTGGGGATCCATTCTTCAAAAAAAAAAAAAAAAAAAAAGGAACTGAACATGTCAAACTATATGTGAACACCTGTTTCAACCTTCTACGCTTCACTTACCTTCCATTCGTCACTAACATGAATAATCCACACTATTTGGTCTTACGCAGTGAAGACAATATCACCACTCTCCAGAATGTATTGTATGGAAACACAACACATCTGCACGAAATACAAATCAGGCGTTTACGAACACTAAATATCGTCCGCCTTCTTAAAGGAAAGCTGAACATCAACTCGCACAGGGGTCTAGGGGGAAAATCGAAGACATGGAAATGAGATCATGATTATCAGAAGCTACTAGACATCATACACATACCTATGAACAAGTGAAATGAGCCATAAAGCAGCATTCCCAAACGACATTGAGGTCTAAACACATAGCAGTTGAGGAAAGAAAAATCTTTGAGATGGCCGAGCTACAAATTTCAGAAGCTTGCTCAGATTCATGAAAGCTTTTAAAAGGAGGAAAACGGAAAGGACAAACGGACAAAAACACACACACACACACACACACACACACCACACACACCACACACACACACACACACACACACACACACGCACGCACACGCACGCACGCACGCACGCACGCCGCAGGCACGCACGCACGCACGCACGCAGGCACGCACGCACGCACGCACGCACGGCACGCACACAAAACACCCAGCAGCGATGGACTGTAAACATATCAGAATGGATAGGAGACCATGTGCAAACCCCAAACCCTAGCACACAACCAACAGGAATGAAGAAACTGGTCATTTCTCTACAATAAGCGTTTTTTCGCCTTTTATAACTCTTCTTTTTGTTCAAAGTTTTTTTTTGTTTTTCCTCCTCC